>OY744569.1:467780-540780 GCA_963556235.1 Cryptophagus acutangulus
CGCAACTAAATAAAAATATAGTGTGGATGCTGAATATGTTCCATTGCGTCATAGCCTCCCCCCTGGGTTTTTATAGTTTTATTTGATTTATACTTTTGTGTGTTTGTTGTGTTGATTAGTGTGTTGATCAAAGTGTTGATTAGTGAAGTGAAAATTGAGGTGTAAAAGATTTTAATTGTTGTATTGCCAAAATGCCGCGACAAAGGTTAGATTCGACCCACCAGCAATTTGTGGTGAATCTAATCAAATATTTCCAAAGGGAACTTGCAAATGTGGGTCCTCTGCCTAATTTAAACTGTATTCAAGAGGTAAGTTTTTTTTAATTTCTCTAAAGTTTTTTCTAAGTTGAGTATAACCTACGTACACGTTCTGGATTTAGCCAGTGGCAAATGGCTTGGGGATTTTGGTACAAATTGTGGGTACATATGCTAAAAAAAAAAGAAAAATTTAAAAAATCCTTACACGCCCAGCTTGAAACCAAAGCCGCGGATTTAGCTCAATATTTAAAAATGGAAACCAGGAATGTTGTTTACGACTTGTATGCAAAAGGTTTGTTCACTAAGTAATTAATTTTAATAAACAATTAATTATGTTTTAGATAGTAGGAATGCACATAAGTTTAAATACATTGAACGCCGAGCTGAAAGCTCGTCATCTGTTTGACATCGGCAGAACAAGCCTGCGCAAACTATTAAAGGAACCACAGATAAGTCAATATACCACAGATAAGTTAATGTCATCATACAGTTCAATTGTCCAACAATCTGCATCATCTACGCATAAGATTAAAGAAGCAACACCGCTAATTCCTTTGGGTGTCGATCAACAACTGATACGCAACGATAGTACGACGAATAATACCATTCCAGTTGGAAATAATAGTTTGCAATTAATATAGCTCCAAAACAAGACCGGAAAAAGCAGAATCTGGCTAAATACATATCAACAAATGCGTCTGTGAGCGGCGCGCGAGCTAACCCTAAAGTAGTGGACAGATTTACGTGGATTTTCTTGGCAAATTTAGACCCCTTAACTGAAGCCGATCAAATTTTAAAAGTACTGCAAGAGCTGGATTCCAAGGGAACATTTGAAGTAAATTTCTTCTCTAATCCAAAGAAACCAAATACGAAAGGTGCTTTTATCATTAAAGCTCCTGCTAAACACGAAACAACTCTTTGAGACCCAAATTTTTGACCAGCGAACACGTTTGTGAACCAGTATTACTTCCCCAAAGGCAGGAGTAACAATGAACAAGTGAAGGATTTTCAAGAGGATCCGACATTGAAATCAACCGCTTGACGAACTTTAAACTAGAATGTTTTTCCATAAATGTGCAATGTTTAAAAAATAAGCTGTTAGAAAATAATTCGTTGTTTTTAAGTCATCATTTCTTATGTATATGTCAACACTGGGCTTCAAAACCTGAAATGCGGTATATGATTATTTCATCTTATTCGCTAATATCATTTTTTTGTAGATCAGTCAGAAGGTGTATCTATGTAAGTTAAATTACTATATTCCGTAATTTACTTTTTAAAAAAGATATTTATTTATTAAGCGAGATGTTACAAGTTCGGAATTAAGATTAAGACTAACTAGAATTATTTATTACATTACAAATAGATTTTATGTTTAACAGGCATTTAATTTTGTTCTCAAGAATTATATATTTTATTTATTTATTTCATATATATAATATGATATTACAATAAACTGATGATAAAGATATTGTATTCCAATACTTATAATGGGTCGTGTAGCATGGGTCAATGTAACACCTCCATCCTCAGAATGAAGCTTCTCCTGGAAGTTGAATATTTGGGCTTCGGGTTGCATGTGTGGCTGACACAGTATTAATTCGTCTTTTAATAATTATTTTCCAAATAAAATAAAATGTTCCAATTAATATTCCGGTATATAATATTATAGTCCAAATATTAGGTTTATAGTACTCACAAAAGTCTATTGGTTTGATAGGAGTAATTGAATTATACGATAAATCTTGAAGTCTCAGGTTTTTCAGATTTATTTTGAAATTTGGTGTTTCTGCTTTGATTGCGTGGAAGTTTAGCTCTCGGTTGATTATGAGTGGTTTTCCAAAAGTTTTTTCTTGATATGTAAGTTCTTCATTTCGGAAAAACAATTTACAGTGGTTTTCTTTGATGAGGAATATACCTTGTAGTGACTTGGTTTCGACTTCATTTCCACATTTTATTTCGATTCGTTCCTGTTTGGGAAATACTCCTAAATACTGATTAATTTCTGAAAGGATTTCAAAGCGATTTTCGAGAATGTTGAGTTTGACGTATTGACATTTTGCTGTTGTTCCATTTAGTAAAATTTCTTGTTCACATTCGGCTTTTTGACCAACTTGTAAATAACTTGGACATTGAAAGTTTATGCTTTTTGTGCAAATGTCATTTGTGGCCGATCTCACCGACAATGCTTACAATTAAGTTTTCTTAAGTATTTCTTAACTTTAAGTCTTGATTTAAAAATAAAATGCGTTGCACCAAAGTTTTTTAAGGATTTCTTAAGTTAAGTATAGCACAGATTTCTACTATCAAGCGGCAAATGAAATAACAATAGATACGGACAAATTTATGCTACATATCAAGTGCCGCTTTATTGGTATTTATATTAATAAATGTGATTATAACTGCGGCATAACCTAACTTTTTCTTTAACTTTGGTATACCTATACATTTATTTTCGTTATCGACAAACTACTGCAACTATTGTTTAGTTAAAATATATTGTGAGTATTTAATTTTAGACATAAGTATTTGCATATTATACCACTTAATTTAATTTTCATTGGTATAAAAATAATTGAAAATGAGTCAAGCCAGTCAACCAAAAAGGAGTCGGAGATCAAATTATACCCTGAAAGAAAAGGAATTGTTGCTGAATTTAATAAACAAATACAAAAACATTATAGAGAATAAGAAGACCGATGCGGTAAATAATTCGGAAAAAGAAAAGACTTGGCAACAAATTGTCTACGAGTTTAATTCAATTGCACCAAACAACGTATATAGAATTATAACTTCACTCAAAAAACTATATAATAATTTGAAAAAGGACATTAGAAAAGACGTAGCTGAAGAGAAAATCAATTTGATAAAAACAGGAGGTGAATGATTGCCTTTAAAAAAACCGAATCCTTTGAGGGACCTAATGTTAGCTACTCTTAACAAAAAAACTGTTTTTGGATTGGAATCTCAATTTGATTTGATTTAGATCAAAATTTGGTAAATGAATCAGAAATAACCGAGGTTATAACGCTTTCGGGTACGACTAAAATAGATTTTAAGATATAATACAATTTTTAAAACAAATTTTATTCATTCAGTAAATTTAGAAGAAGAGTCTGACACAAATGGTACTTTTGATCAATTAACGGAAAATGAACCCACCGAATCAACATTTGAACCAACTGATTGAAAAAAAAAATGAAAACTGCAGCGTTGAAAAAACCTTTGCGTGAAGAGTTGCAACTAATCTGGCAACAAGCACATTAGAACCAAATATTATCGATACCCCAACGATTTCGAGACAAATGCCGTCCGTTCCAAAATCTCAATCTCGCAGAAGACCCACGATTTCTACAAAAGATTTATTGTCAACTACTGATCTTGCTAGTGTATATCAAGAATTAGGAGAAAAAAAGTTAAACAAAGTTAAAAAATAAAATCAAACATGAAGAGTCTGTTAACGAAATTCAACTACACATATTAAAGGCAGATTTGGAAATCAAATTAAAAGAACTTGCTAAAATCTAATTTATATTTAATTTAATTTAAACAGTGAATATTTAGTTGATCTCGTATAATACATGTTAAGAGTTATTTTTTTTTAATTTTAGGTTTCAGTTTATGTCAATGTTATATTAAGGCCAATGGTGGTGGCGTTTAATATGTGTTTCATTCAATAGATGGCATATAATTTTATTCAAAAACTATGTAACTTATTTGTAATTTAAAAACAGAATTATGTTCAATAAGTAAAGACAATCTAAGGTACTTTTTCGATTTTTCATTTTTCTTATTGAAACAATTTTTTTATTTTTTTTTGTTAGTTATATTATAAATATCAAAAATTTGAGGTATACATTTCATATAACACTGTTTCCAAAATATTGTTCTTTTTATTAATTTAAAATCTGATTAAAATTAGGGGCCGAAAATGCATTTGAAGAAATCACTTTGAGGTATGCCGGCAAGGACTGCGATGAACTTGTTTTTTATGTAAACAACCGTTACATGAAACCCGCATAAAAATTTTAAATTCACAATTCAACAATAAATTGTATTATATTTGGTTATTTCGCATAAAAAAGATATTGAAAATGTTTAATGTATAATTAAAAAAATAAATAATGCAAAAAACCTGACAAAAATATCAAAAAAATTACAGATGTTACAAAAAAATAGTAGATATAAAAATTTTTTACAGAAATTCGAATAGTCAACAAAATTACGGATTTAAAAAAAAAAACAAAATTTCAAAAAAATGACATGTAAAAAAAAATAATCAAAATACGAGAATAGTACCGTGGAAATGCATTTCCAGATGTTTTCTATTAAAATTTATTTAATTAATCTAGTAAGGCACATTATGTAGCGCATACTCATCAAGCGCATATAGGTACTAGGCCGATCCATCTAATAGAAAAATCCAAAGGACAAGATTGCGACTTAGTGTCCCTAAAAAAAAAAATATTAGTGGCGGATTATTGAAATGGATGGCTAGACGATCGTAAGTTATACTGACATAATAATTGACATATTGCGCCTATTTCAGAGCTAAACTATGTACTGGTTTATATATTGGTTTTATATATTTCAGGAATAATTTATCGAATACAATAATTTCACTTCCTCCGGTGGAAATGAACGCCGAAGCGGCCGAAGCCTCCAGCGCATTACCAGCAGCAAGTAATGGAACGCATAATGTTGAGGAAATTATGATAAATACGAGTACACCCAAGATCCCAAAAAAAAAAAACCGAAAAAGACGATACATTAATAATGGACTTATGCAATGGAGAATAAATAAAAAATTGAATAGATAATAAGAGAATATTGCTGTGACATACAATGAAGATACTACTTCACCAACTCCGGTTCATAAGGGCAATGTAACAATCCAAAACTCCAACATTGTGGATGATACAGCGGAAAATTGGACTACATTTGAAGACACCGATTTGCAAAATCCCGATGACGATGGCAATATTGCATTCCAAAACAATAACTTTGAGAATGATAAAGCAGAAGATTGGACTACAATCACAAACACCAATTCGGAGGAAGATTTGCTGCTTATAAAAGATATTTCCAACTATAATTTCCAATTCCAACTATAAATAATTTTCATTTTAGTTTGAGATTGTGTCCTTGAGATGGTATGTTCATTTTTGGGCAAACAAAACAGTTATTAAAAATCTGGAAATGGGTTTCCGGAGTACTTCTCTCGTATAATTGAACAAATGTCAGTCATTTTTAAGTTGCAATTTGTTATTTTGAGTCATGTCAAAATCACGTCAAATATCAATTTTTATCAAAATTGACCCAAAAATAAAAAAGTTATTGTTGAATTGTGAATTTAAAATTTTTATGCGGGTTTCATGTAACGTACGCTCGAACGAACGGTTGTTTACATAAAAAACAAGTTCATCGCAGTCTTTGCCGGCATACCTCAAAGTGATTTCTTCAAATGCGTTTTTGGCCGCTAATTTTAATCAGATTTAAAATTAATAAAAAGAACAATAATTTGGAAACAGTGTTATATGAAATGTATACCTCAAATTTTTGATATTTATAATATAACTAACAAAAAAAAATAAAAAAAAAAAATTTAATAAGAAAAATGAAAAATCGAAAAAGTACCATAGATTGTCTTTACTTATTGAACATAATTCTGTTTTTAAATTACAAATAAGTTACATAGTTTTTGAATAAAATTATATATAATTTTTGGCTGTCGCACATGCCATCTATTGAATGAAACACATATTAAACGCCACCACCATTGGCCTTAATGTTAATTACAAATTATTTAAATTAATCTATCAAAAATAATTATTTATTAAATCACGTCTAATCTGAAATCCATCCTGATTTCGTTGATGTCTCATAATGTCATTCATATTTGCATTGTCTAGTAGTATGTTAAACATTTCATCATTATAACCAGCTTCATTTAGAGGCAGCTCTTCATTTTCAATTCTTGCTATATTATGCAAAATAGCAGTTGCTACTATTATGTTAATTGTAGTTGCAATTTTTGTTCTGCATCCATAGGCTAAAATTGGAAAACGTCGTTTCCATATACCAAAAGTGTTTTCGACTTTTGCTCGTGTTCGAATATGCGCTTCATTATAATTTCTTTGTGGTTGATTTTGTATCTCCAATAAAGGAGTAAGCAAATATTGGTTGCGTACTCACTATCACCTGCAAGTATAAAAAACAGAAAACAGTTGGGATAGAAATTAGCTTCAAAATGCGCTTTCAAAACACTATTGTTAAAAATTGTAGCATCATGAGTAGAGCCAGGCCATCTAGCTACGATTTTCATAAATTTGTAAGACGGATCTACTGCAGCTTGCACATTTACTGAAAAGTACCCTTTCCTGTTTCGAAAAATCTCTACATCATTACCACCTAAAAAACACATTTAATTAATAATTGAATATAATTGTAGTATTTTTAAAACTCAAAAAACCTGGTGATTGAATTTTAATGTGAGTACAATCGATTGCTGCCACAACTTTAGGAAACCCAGCTATTTCAAAAAATTTAATTGCAGTTTTCTTAAACCCTGTTCTGTTTCAGGAAATTTTATATAGTCCCGAGAAAGATGACATATAACGTCTGTAACTTTTTTTATAATTCTATTTAAAGTAGATTTGTACATGCCTCCAAAATGTGCCAAACTTAATTGATGACAGCCTGTTGCATAATACCGTAGACAAATTAACAGTTAGATTATTGGTGATACACTGTTGTTCCTCAAAATTTATTATTTATGTAATAAATATACAAATATATTAAATTTAAATCTAATAACTTATTTTACAAATAATTTGAGAAATACTTACAAGTTATGTATAAATTCTAAACGACGTTCAATTATTTCTAACATGATGGAGATGGTTCTATCTTGTATAGAATACTTTGAGGGTGAGCGAGATCGGGGGGATCGGCTTTGCCATTGAAAGCAGTCCGTCATAGAGTTGCGAATGCACTCAACATCAGCTTGTCAACCGTGTAGCTTCCAAGAGAGCCCACTGAAAAGTCATCCGAGGGCCATCAAAATGGATTACACGTAAGCTTACTGTGCTAGAACTGGGTGTTGGGAAGCAATTGGGTGTTCGTGATTGCATTTACGAAATGTATAAAAATAGTAAGTTTAATTTATGTTATTTTTATTTTATTTTTATAATGCTTTATATTTTATATTTTGTTTTAGAGCAACAAGTAACTATTAGATCTTTGTTGCCAATATTAAAGGCAAAACACTTGTTCGATGGTGGTAGAAGCTTGCTGCATGTGTTGCTTAAGAGCATTGGATTTCGCTTTAAAAAATGTGATCCACGGCGTGGAATGTGTGAACTGCCAAGAATAGCTTTGGATCGCGTGAGATTCTTGCAGGAATATGTGTCGAACATAAAATGCGCTACTCCAAGTCAGTTTGTTTACATGGACGAAACTTGGATATTCCAGAACGGAGCAGGGAATGAGAAATCATGGCAAGATGATAGCACCAAAAGCGTCAAATCATTAAAAAATAATGGGAAAAGGTTAGGTTGTGTAATAGCTAAATTATTGTTAATTTTTTGAAATTTTTTTAAATTTAGATTTTAAATTTAGATTTATAATTGTTCACGCTGGAACCAACAATGGTTTTATTTCGGAGGCGTGCTTAATTTTTGCATCAAAATCGACATCATCCGATTACCATGGGGAAATGAATGAGAAAACTTTTCTCAAATGGTTCGAATTCCAGCTATTACAACAATTGGAAGAACCATCAATCATTGTAATGAATAATGCCCCTTATCATTCCACTCTGGCTTTCAAAATTCCGAATAGTTGTTGGAATAAAGCCAGCATCAAGGAATGGTTGCAGAAATTTCATTTGCCATATGAGGAGCATATGCTTGAAGCTCATCTTCTGGATATTGTAGCAAGGTAAATAAATAAGTGAATTTAATACATATATTGGAATTTGAAAACTGTTAATTCAAAATTAAAATGATTGGACAAATACAAAATAACATTTTATATTCTTACAGAAACAAACCCAAAAAGGAATACAAGTTGAAAAATTTAGCCCACTCCTATGGCCACAGAGTACTTCGGCTACCTCCATACCATTGCCATTTCAATCCAATCGAAAATGTATGGGGGATAGCTAAACGCTACTACAATCAACACATTGGACGAGATGGATTTAGCGTTGATAATGCTTTGGACATGTGGGCAGAAGCCATCAATCATGTAACGCCGGATATGTGGGCCAACACTGTGAGACACAGAGATTATCCAAAGCTGGTGGGATAGAGAGGTAGTGTTTCATCGCGACGATATTGCTCCGCTAGTAATCAATTTAGGTGAAGACTCTAGTGATGAGGAGACAACGCACACTGACGAATAAATTAGTTTTAGTGATCTTAAAAGCTACTTTTTATTTTTTCTTGATTTTTATCAGGATTTTTATCATGATAAATATCAGTCAATTATTTTTTTTTCTAAAGTACATTGAAATCAATACTAACGTATTGGTCTTAATTTTGGCAGTATTTTGACACCAAATACTTAATTTACGAGCGATAAGATTTTGTAGGATCGAAATTTAGTTATTTTATTTTTGGTGCAAAAATATAACGCCAAATTTAAAAAAAGAATTTTATCAGTTTTTTATGTAAAGCGGCTTTTACACTATCCGATTTTGCATTTGATTTGCCATTTGACTAGTCAAATATAAAATATTTATTTCTTTATATCATTCGATTTTTGATTTGAGTTTTTCGTTTGATAAATGGTTTGAGTTTAGATTTGATTTTTTAATATAGGACGGTATCTAATTTCATTTGATTTTTCATCCGCTTTAATGGATGCGCATGCGCTTTAACGTTATGCAAATGGAACTGTCAGCTGATCAAATCTGTGGGCTAACGCACTTAACCTATAATTTGTTGGCAAATTGCTTGAATGGTAAAAATGGTACAAAGCAATAAATATTTTATATTTGACTAGTCAAATGGCAAATCAAATGCAAAATCTGATAGTGTAAAAGCAGCTTTAGCGCTTGCGCAGTAGAAATTTCAAAATAGTACAATGTAAACGTAAAAATACCAAATCATCCGACATTACTATACGATATGGTCAAATAGAAAAATTGAAGCAAAAATCAAATGCATAGTCGGATAGTGTAAAAGCCGCTTAAAGCGGTGTAAAGCGGTGTTGGTGTAAAAGCCGCTTAAAGCGGCTTAAAGCGGCTTTTACACTATGAGACTTTGCATTTGATTTTTGTTTTGATTTTTCTATTTGACCATATCTTACAATAATGTCGGCTGGTTTTATATTTTAATGTATACATTGTACCATTTTGTCATTTGTACTGCGCATGAGCCATCTACTTGATATTTGACCGAAAGCTGACTGTTTAAAACGTCACAAGTGTCAATGGGGTTACAAACACACAACTACAAATTAAACTTGCTGTTAATTATTTGTTAATTACTTGCGTTTAAAAATGAGTGCTTCCAACTTGCTGATGACAAATTATCAAAATACTGCTGTGGCCTGTGTCTTAGTACTGATGCAACTACAAGAACGGAATATTAAAAAAAAAGCAAATTAAAAGAAAGAGACGTTTCTGGGCCAGAAAATGGTTGTTACGGCGCGACGAAGGAAGAGGTGCTTCGCATCTACTCTTTGACAAGCTACAATTTGAAGATCCATACGGTTTTAAAAATTATACCCGCATGGAAGTTACAACATTTGATTAATTGCTCTCTAAAGTGGGACCCGTGATTCGGAAACAAAACACATGTTTACGAGAATGCATATCAGCAAACACCAGGTAAAATTTTAGATTGTGTATGCAAAAATGACTAAATGTGTTTTTACATTACAGATTACTCGTAACTTTGCGTTTTCTGGCCACTGGTGAAAGCTACCAAAGCCTCAGTTATGGGTTTAGGATTTCAGTCCCTTGTTTAACATTAATTATAAGCGAAACAGGGAATGAAATTTATAGATTTTTGAAAATGGATTATTTGATTGTATGTATATAAATCGTACTAATACAAAACTATTATGATTGATAATTTTTTAGACACTTAAAGAAGTTGGTGATTAGAAGAAAATTGCTTGGGGATTTTATAAGCTATGGAATTTTCTATTGTGTTTAGGTGCGTTGGGTTAGAAATTTGTTCTAACAAATATTTTGATATTTTATTGAATTGATGGTTTTTTTTTCAGATGGAAAGCATATTGCATTCAGGCCAAAAAAAAACTGACGGATCTTTTTACTACAACTATAAAGGTTTTAATAGTATTGTGTTGTTGGCTCTTGTAGATGCTGAATACAATTTTAAGTATGTGGATGTAGGGTGCAACGGACGTATTAGTGATGGAGGAGTATATAGTAATTCATCATTAAGCAACGCTGTAGAAGAAAACAGTTTACACTTTCCAGAAGATGATGTTTTGCCTAATACCGATATAAAAGTTCCGTATGTTATAGTTGCTGATGCTGCCTTTAAAGCCACTACTAGAATTATGAAACCTTGGGGGCAAAGATCATCAAATTCACAAAAAATATTCAATTATCGGCTAAGTCGAGCTCGCAGAGTCGTGGAGAATGCTTTTGGCATCTTATCATGTAGATTTCAAGTTTTACAAAAAGAAATAAACTTGTCAGTCGAGAAAGTGCAAATGATTAGATTAGCATGTTGTGCTTTACACAATTTTATAAAAAACCGTGATGGTAAAAAATATATAATTGGCCTAGATTACGAGAATACAACACAAGTAAGTTTAAGTGAGGGTGAGTGGAGGAGAAATGTATTTCTGACTAATCTGGAGCAAAGCAATGTTAACAGAAGCTTGAATGAATCAATCTGCATTAGAAATTTGTTTACAACTTATTTCAATGGACCTGGGGCCATACCATGGCAACAAGAAGCTATAAAGAAATTTAACTTTGAAAAAGTATGTTACTATCATAGTATAATTGTTGAAATTAAATCAATACAATGTACTTTGTAAATAATACCTGTTTATTATTTTGAACAAAACTATACATCATCTTCATCAACATACAGTATCTGTGTTTGTAAAGCTAGCCACTTTTTTTTGTATTTGTAAATAATATTGTTAATTTCGTGTTTTAAATCAACAACAAGCTCCATATCAGTCATTTCTGATATTTCACTAGCAACACATTTTCCAAATGCCGCTTCTCTGCATTCAACTTCAGGTTGCATTTTATTTAAGTTTGAATTTAAATATTCCAACGTCTCTATAGTTTTATTGTATGCAACTTCTGCACCTTGCACAGTTTTTTGTGTCTTATTCAATAGTCGCGAAGAGCATGTACTAGTAGGAGTTGAACAATTTTTTTCTGAGAAATTCTCCATTTCAGTATCTTGGATATATGATGCCTGAAAATAGTTGAAATTAGTAAATAAATGCCAGGTTAAATTGCTGTAAACTTACCGTATCCATAGACGACTCATTATCATCTAATAATGAATCTTTTCCTTTGCGAGATTTGACATGTGGAAGTAAAAATTGGGCATCGCCGAACCACCAGACAGGTTCGTGAACTTGGAGGCAATGTCGTATTTCCGAATTTATGGCAAATATTTGTCGACGTAATCCAAATAATAAGTGTTTTTTATTGGGTGATTCAGGTATGTTATTAACACGTGATACGTCTAGATAATTTACGGACTGTATTTTGCAGGATATCCTTTAGGGCCTTGGTTGCAAACTCCTTTAAAAAATCCGGAAGCAGCCGCAGAACAGAGATTCAACAATAAATTGACAAGTATAAGAAGTCTTATAGAACGCTGCAATGGTGTTGTAAAAAGTAGATTTAGATGTTTATTGAAGCATAGAGTATTAAATTATTATCCATTGTTTGCTTCAAAAATAGTATACGCTACGTATACACAATATGTGCATTGAAAATAATGTGGAGGAAGTTCTATATTACGATTTGGTTCCTGATGATTTGGGGCTTCTACCACAAAATGTTCATAATGAACAACAGCTACCAAGACAAGCAAACGCTGATTTAATAAGTGGAAGAATGTTACAACGACAAATTATTAATACACATTTTAATTAAAAATAGTTTTTGACTTGTAAAGACGACCTAACGGCTAAATGTAAATAAGACATCCCTGCAATTTTATTAATGGACAAAGAAAAACAAGATATTCAATTTTTTGAATTTTATTGTTTTCGATTATATGAAAACGTAATTTGTTAGAATTTTATATTTTTATATTTAAGTTTATAATGACAATATAAGGGTACATTAGGTGTATTTACAAGTATAAACGGATTATAATTTAATATCTGATAATCTTAATATGTAGTTAATATAAGTAACAGATATTACAATTCAATTAAGTTTCCATTAAATTGAAACTAATACTTAGCATACATACGTGTACTTTTACTTGAGTAAATCCTTATTACCACTTAATAATCATTTTAGATAATAGGAAATTAATTGCATTATAATTTCACTCAACTTTTGAGCTGTTTTTTAATACACTTATGTTAAGCTTGCACTAGTGTCATTGAGTTATTATACTTTTATCTCAATACGAACGAAATTTTCAGAAGAATTTAATAATCCGCAATGATCATTATTTTGATCATTCAAATTAATATTACTAATATTAATGTTTTATTAATATTTTAATAAATAAAAAATGTAATGTTATTAACGTTAATTTATTTATAATTATTTTCAATAAAACAAAACAATACAATAATAAAAATATATTAAAACATAAATAACATCATAGAAGATCATCTTTTATTTCACTCAAGATGGTTAAAAAAATTTTATTAACTTCGCAGTTTTACCTGGATATTTCGAGTTGCTGCCGCATTATTTGTAGTTTTTTGTCTTTGTATTTCATATCATATTCTAACTTCGCCTCGTTTATCTTGAACATTTTTTCGGCCATGTCGTGGGAGCCTGAAGGCCCAGCAACGAATAGTTGTTGGCTTACACAAGGTGCAATTTCGTTCTAAACAAAAAGTAAACAATTTTTTAATATCACAAATATTGTAAAAAACATGTAAAAACTTACATGATCATCATCCGTGTAGTAATAAATGTCTGTTTCATCCTCACCAGGATGGCCGTCAACGATTATTGGACTAACCAATAATAGTATTGTCCAAATCGTTGGGTTCATCTTTGGGAGGATGACCACCGCCAGTTAAATTGGAACTCCTGGTGAATGACGTTTTCTTCTTCACAGATGAAGACCTCATATCTTGCCAAGTCTATAAAAAAACAAATAAATTAGAAAAATTGAAAAATATAAAATAAATATAAAATAAATATAAATATAAAAAAAAAACTTACTTTACGCCATTTTAGCCAAGATTTAGTGGTTCCATTTTTCACTAAATTTAGCTCGGCTGCCAACTCTTCCCATTTTTGTTTAGCATCTTTTTTTGAGAAAGATGCGCTAAAATTTCCAGATAATAATTGGGGATTACTACTCATGTAGTTAACCAACAATTCTTTCTGTTTATTAACCACACTGGGACCACGTTTCAAAATTCGCTCGTTATTCGGACTCGACATATTATTAGACTTGTAGTAAAGAACTAATTACTTTAAAAACGTAGCGCTCATATTTATACCTAATTTAAGTTGGCGCTTAGAGCAAGTGGATATAATGCGCATGCGCGCGGGTGGAAAATTGGCCGCAAAAATAGGGTCAAAAAATTTCGATGATGTGATAGTGAAGTGATCGGTTACCGGTGATCGATCACATGCGGCAAAAATAGGGCCCCAGAGCACTTGTTTAAAAATAATGAAACCACATTAGTTGCGGTATGGTATGCAAGAGCGCTAGTGTCGCGCACTTGTCATGCTATAAATTTGATGCTAAGTGCCTGTTATATTATTGTTATAATATATTAGGAATATAAGGCTTTAGATTTATTAGGCAGTCGGGGAAATTTAACAACATGGAATTCAATCAAAGCTTTACTGATACAATTTTTCTCAGATCAGCAAAACGAAAATTGTCTAGTAGGGGACTTATTACATGTAAAGCAACAGAAAAACAAAAGTGCAGTAGTATTTGGCAATAGAGTTCAAGATTTATTAAGTTTGTTGTTAAACAAGTTACAATTAGTTGAGAGAGATGTAAATGCGCGTTGCGTCAAAGCGAATATTTATGAAACACAAGCATTAGACGCATTTTTAAGAGGCCTTCATAATAATTTACCAATAAGAATAAGGAACCCCGAAAATTTAGAACAAGCAATTAGTTTTGTTATGCAAGAAGATAATTTTTCGTATGCGCAAAATAACGCATTAAGAAATGATACAAATTCGCATAGACCTCGAGTAAATCATATAAATAAACACTTTAATTTCAGAATCCCAGAAAGGAAATACATTTAATTCGAATGCACCTAATTATTATCCATCTAGAAATCAATCATTTAATGTCCTCGATTTTATAGTACTAATTCAGGTAATTCTCGTTTCACTAATATAGGCCAAATTTTAGACCATTGTCGGCAGGTGTTAGGCAAACTTTTAATAACAGATGGCCTAACACAAACTTTCAAAATAGGTCAGCATTCAATAATGCTAATCGAAATAATCGTCCAGAACCAATGGATACATCATCGGGTAATACAAGGAGAACGCCAAACAACTACCATACTAAACCAAATGCAATAACGCAAGAGTTGTTTCAACAAGAAATTAATAATTATTCCCCACCAACTATAGATTATGAACACAATAATAGTGAACATAATCATTCTTTTCAGTTGGCCGGCCATTCAGACAACCCAACATAATAGACGTTTCAAACATTAATACTTTTAAACTACCATATATAATAACTCCTCAAATTAATCTAAAGCTTATGATAGATACAAGAGCAACTAAAAGTTTAATTAGCACAAAAATTGTTCAACAATATTATAATAATTTCATACAAGAATCACCATTTAAAATTAGAACTGTTCACGGTACTATTTCTCACAAACATATTGTCCATATTCTACTACCAAAAGTGTTTAAAATTGACGAATATTTCGATTTTCATATATTTGATTTTAATCCTCATTTACGATGGTCTTATTGCAGTGGATCTATTAAAACATTTATGCGCTAATATAAATTAAAAACAAATGTTTTGCAGATAAAATACAGCGTAATGTCAATATATTTTGAGTTACCAAAAACCAAAGAAATACAATTAGCAACGAGACAACAACAATTTTTAAAAATTCCGGTCAATACAACTTTGAATTTTGGTGTAATAGAATATAAGAAGATTAGCGAAGGAATAGAAATTCCACAGTGTCTTGTAAAAATTGCATTGCTATCACCAATAGCAATGAAAAAGAACAAACAGTAAATATAGAACCCCTAAATGTAATTCCCCTTAAAGTATGTAATGCTCTGGACAAAGACTACAAATGTGTAAACTGTGTGGCGTTCAATGTTAAATATAAGAAAAATGTTTGTACTAATCACTCGGCAAGAAATTCTTTGTGTTGTGTTTACAAATATAAGATAGATAGATTAATTGCTAACACTAAATTTAATGAATAACACAAACAATAATTTAATTTCTGTTGGCCACCTAAATACTAGATCTTTGTATACAGAATTTAATGAACTTTGTGATTTAATACTTTCAAACAATTTCGACGTTTTTGCAGTAACTGAAACATGGTTGTCGGCCAATTGCAACTCAAAGATGTTTGCTATTCAAAGATATCGTCTCTTACGTAGTGACAGAATTGGTAGAGGGGGTGGAATCGGAGTGTATGTTAAAGTAGAGTTTGAGTGTGAGCAAATTAGTTTCAATTCAATCATAGTTAGTGATGAAACCTTAGAATTTATGTGGTTAAAAATAAGGGTTAGTAATCATAACCTAGTATTAGGAGTAGTCTATCGCCCTCCATCAAGCAGGTTAGAGCAATGCATTGAGGTGTTCGATAATCTGTTATCTGAGCTTGTTGTTATGCACGACCACATTGTGATATTAGGTGATATCAATGTTAATCTCTTTCAAGACGACAATAGAGTTTCTGACTGTCTTGATTCATTCGGATTTCACCAAATTATTCGTGAGCCTACTCGAATCACCAGTCATAGCTCAACTCTACTTGACCCAATTTTCATTAATCATAAAGACATTGTCACCAAGGCTGGTACTTTAAATGCTGATCTTGTAAGCGATCATCGTCTGGTGTATTGTAATTTAGTCATAGCTAATTGTAAAAAAAATCTACAAAAATTTATTACATACAGAAACTTCAAAAACTTTAATCAAGAGCAATTTGATACTGACCTTTGTGCGATACGGTGGGATAATATTATTTACATGAATAATATTAATGATAAAGTACGCTGGTTAACCGAAAATACTCAATTTCTATTTAACTCACATGCACCTCTGCAAAAAGTTCGTGTAAATAAACCACACAATCCATGGCTGAATGAAGAAATTAAAATACTAATGAAAAATCGTAACTATGCACTACAAAGGTATAAATCAGTCAAATCAGCAATTAACTGGAACAAATATAGTCATTTAAGAAATCGTACCTTAGCGATAATTAGAACTGCAAAAAAAACTACATATGTTATCTGAACACTCTACCAAATAAAAGAAAACTATGGAACGGCCTCAGAAATCTTAATGTCTATTCCAAGAATAGAAATGAAATACCACTAAACCTACAAGACCCATTTACTATAAATGATTATTTTATATTTGCTTATAGTAAAAACAACAATTGTGCAGAGCTTATCTCTAAATACAATTCTGAGGGAACTTATAATGTTAACCTTAATTTTTCACTTGCATTGGTAACCTCTGAAGATATCTTGGATGCAGTTAGTCAACTCAAGTCAAATGCTCAGGGAAGTGATAATCTGTCTTTGTCTATGATCAAAATGTGTTTGCCGGTGATACTTCCATATCTGACTCATATCTTCAATGTCTGTATAGAAGCAGGTTATTTTCCAGAAATGTGGAAAGAAGCCCTAATTTCTCCTATTCCTAAAACGGAATCTGCTAACTGTGTCCAAGATCTACGCCCTATTAGTCTATTGCCAATATTCTCAAAAATATTTGAAATAATCTTATATAAACAAATAAATGCGTATTTTACTGTAAACAATATAATACCTATTTATCAATGTGGTTTCAGAAAATGTCAAAGCACTACCACAGCATTATTAAATTTAACAGATAATATTTTCCGAGCGTTGGATAAAAAAATGGCTACCTGTCTAATATCCTTAAATTTTTCGAAGGCATTTGATACAATTGATCATGATCTTCTTTGTGCTAAACTTAAATATTATGGTTCTGATAATGTTACTGTATCATTTTTTAACTCGTATTTGCATAAACGATCTCAAAGAGTATCCATTAATAATAAGCTATCCTCTGTGCAAAGTATTGTGTCTGGTGTCCCGCAAGGGTCCATCTTGGGTCCCTTGCTATTTCTCATATATACAGCTGACATATTTAACGGTGTAAAATTCGGTAATATTCAGATGTATGCTGATGACACGCAACTGCTAAATCATTTTGATCCCGGGAAAGTTGTAAAGAGCTCACAGGATATCAATGATGATCTTCAAAAAATTTATATTGCTTCTCAAAATCATAACCTTAAACTTAATGGCGACAAATCTACAATGGTTGTCTTTTGTTCGGATAGAATGCGTGAATATGTTAAACAGAACCTCAAACTGAAAATTGATAGTGATATTCTTTCTAATTCATCAAGCGCCAAAATTCTGGGAGTTACAATAGATGAGCAACTACATTTTAGGGAACACGTTAGTAAACTGAATCAACAATCGTACTTCAGACTGAAAATGCTATACTCTGCCAAGCATTTTTTAGATCGAAATATTAGACAGAAACTTTGCGAATCTCTTGTGCTCTCAGTTTTCAACTATTGCAATATAGTTTATATGCCATGCCTTGATGTAATTTCTAGGAAAAGACTTCAAAAATCACAAAATGCCTGTTGTAGGTTTGTCAATAGAATGAGAAAATATGATCACGTAAGTGAAAAATTACGGGAATTACATTGGCTTACGCTCGATAAACTAACTAGCTTTCATTATTTAGTTTTTATATATAAACTCCTGAAAACATCCACTCCCGTACATTTAAGGGAAAATTTACTGTTCAGAGTCGATATTAGAAATAGAACTCTACGTAATAATCTTTGCCTAACTATGCCATATCACAGCACCACCATGTTTCAGCGATCATTTAGCTATAACGCAATTACGTTGTATAATAACAAAATGTTCTTTTTTGAGATAAAATCATTACGTCGCTTTAAAATTGAAGTTAAAGCTTTTCTATTTGACTGTCAATATACAAATCATATTATTTACCTATTTTCTTTTTTTATTGTTTATTCTTTATTATTCTATTATTACTTAATATATTTTTTTTTTACGTCTATGCTAAACAAGTAGAAATTTTCAAATTTTACTACTTACTTTGTTAACATATACCTGCTTTATTGTTGTAAAATAATAGGTTAAGTGTAAGAGTAGCCTCAGGCTAAACTTCGCCTATTATTTTACACTAACTCGCATGTTTGGGTATACATATGTAACTTTAACCTCATTAAGATTTTACTATAAATTGTATTCGATTGTATTTTATTATTTCTGTTATGCCTAAGCAAATAAAGTCGATTTATTATTATTATTATTATTATAATTGAAACAAATGATGTAGAAATGAGTGATGTTAGTAATGAAACCTATAATAGAGAAACTAATAAATTATTAATAGATAATCTGAAACACTTAAGGTTAGATCACTTAAATAATGAAGAAAGTAAGGCAATTAAACAAATTTGTTACGAGTATAGAGATATTTTTCATTGCAATAAGTTTAGACTATCCTTCACAAATGTTGTCAAACATGAAATAAAAACAAAAGATGACATCCCCGTTTTTAAGAAAGCATATAGGATGCCATATGCGCAACAGAAAGAAGTTGAGAATCAAATAAACGAGTTGTTGGACAATAATATCATACAACCGTCCCACAGTCCACGTAGTAGTCCAGTAATTGTAATTCCAAACAAAATGGATGCTTCTGGAGTACAGAAATTTCGTATGGTAATAGATTATAGGGCTCTAAATGAAAAATGTCTCGACGATAAATATCCGTTACCCCACATATCAGATATATTAGATAAATTAGGTAAATGTTCTTACTTTACGACATTAGATTTGGCCTCGGGATATCATCAGATTGAAATGCATCCCCAAAATATAGAAAAAACCGCCTTTTCAACGCCGTGAGGTCATTACGAATATAAACGTATGCCGTTTGGATTAAAAAATGCACCGGCTACTTTTCAAAAAGTAATAGATAATATTTTAAGAGGAATTCAAAACGAAGCGTGTATAGTTTACTTAAACGATATCGTAATATTTTTCACTTCCTTAAAGAAACATATTGACAAATTAAAACTAATTTTCGATAGGCTGAGAAAAGCGAACTTCAAAATTCAAATGGACAAATCCGAGTTCTTAAAGAAAGAGGCGCACTTTCTAGGACATATTATAACCCCTGAAGGCGTAAAACCTAACCCATCTAAAATAGATGCAGTAGTTCGGTATACCCCCCCCCCCTAGAACCACCAAAGAATTAAAAGGTTTTTTAGGACTGACAGGATATTATCGTAAATTCATTAAAGATTATGCTAAAATAAGGAAGCCATTGACAGTCTGCTTAAAAAAAGGTCAGAAAATTCAACATACCACCGAATTTATATATGCCTTTAACAGGTGTAAAAATGTTCTAATTAATCCTCCAATACTACAGTATCCTAATTTCGAAAAACCGTTTTTAGTAACAACCGATGCTTCAGATGTAGCAAGAGGAGCAATCTTATCACAAGGTTCTGTAGGTTCCGACAAACCTGTCTGCAATGCATCAAGAACATTAAATGACACTGAAAGAAAGTACAGCACCATCAAGAAAGAATTGCTAGCAGTAGTATGGGGAGTAAAATATTTCCGCCCTTATTTATACGGTCATAAATTTGTTATATACACCGACCACCGACCATTAGTTTGGTTAGCAAAGTTAAAGGAACCCAATTCTAAATTACAACCCTGGAAAATTAAACTGGAAGAATACGACTTTGAAATTATTTATAAAAAAGGTAAACAAAATAGTAACGCAGATGCTTTAAGCAGAATAGAACTTAACGTTATAGACAATGAATCAGTAATAAATAATGTTGATGAGGAAGAAAACATTGAGAATTTACTAAATGATCTAGACAATGATGAATTAGAGACAAGGTTAGAACAAACTGACGATGCAGATACTATTCATTCAGTAATTCAAAATAAAGGGTTAGCTAACATCAAAATTTGCTCAGATATAATTGAGTCTAATCCCAATCAATATTTTATATACAAAGTACATACGCAAGCTAAACCAGTAACCTGCGAGACAATAGAAAAAATTAAACGGTATCACGTTCAGATAAATAAAAATAATGAAGAAAGCATCACTAAGTTTTTAAAAGAGTATACATCAACATCAAAGAAATACTACGTTCATTTTGAAACTGAAAATCTATTCCAACAATTTACTCGGGTAGTACAAACATTGTTCAATTCAAACGGGCCAGAGCTAATATACTACACAGAACGACGAAAATTTTTAAACGAACAAGACCTAATAGAAAACGCAATTTTAAATAAACATGAAGGTAAAACTAACCATCGCGGTATTTCAGAGACAGTTAAACAATTACAAAGAAAATATTATTTCCCCTTGATGCAAGAACATGTAGCTAAATTTATAGCTCAATGTGAAAAATGTAAACAAAATAAATATGAAACAAATCCAGCTAAAATTGGGATGATGCTAACTGATACTCCTCACCGGCCATTTGAGAAAATACATATGGACATTTATACACTAGCAAATACAAAATTCCTAACTATAGTAGATGCGTTCACGAAATTGGGACAAACCATTTTAGTTAAATGAAAAAATGCAGTCGATGTACTAGATGCTTTAATTAATTATTTTTCATACTATGGAACCCTTGAAACTATTAGCGCAGATCAGGGCTTAAAATTTTACAATCATATAATTCAAGAATTATTAGAATCACATAAAATTAAAATTCATTTCACCACTGCTCATCACCCAGAATCAGATGGAATTATTGAGAGATTTCATTCAACGTTAGCCAAACACGTCAGATTATTAAAAGCTAAACATAATGAACCTGTTACTATATTAATAAAATACGCTATCATTGCGTACAATAATTCAATTTATTCCAGCACAAATTTAACACCTTTGTAATTAACGTTAGGTTATACAAAATTGAGAGATCCTTACGATCTTTTTTATAATAAACAAATGTATAGCGACTATTTACAAAAACACAAAGAAAAATTAGCTATAACATACGATCGAGTAAATGAAAATTTGGCCCACAATAAAAAAAAAGTTGTAACCAGTAGAAATACGTACATTAATAAACCCTTTGCAGAAGGACAGTTAGTTTATGAAACATGCTACAGAAATTGATAATTTTGTCATTTTAAATATAATTTTCAATCAATTGATTTCAACAGTAGAAATATTATTAGAAATTTTGGATGAAGTAGGAAATGCCATCACTTTTGCTAAACTAAACTCTTTACATCCAGCAATAATTACGCACGAAGAATTAAAATCAGAACTGACAATCATAAATTCTTGCTTAACAAACTATAGATTACCATATAATTTAGAAGAAGAAGATTTAATAAACTATTACTCTGTAATAAACTTTAAAGGATATATATAAAATAAACAAATAATCTTTATTTTAGAAATACCATTGGTAGAATCAGTCATTTATAATTATTACAAACTTTATTCCTTACCTACACCTTAAAATCACCTTTATAAAATAATTATTCCAAAATCCCCCTACCTATTGTTAAGTCGTGAGCATTATGGACTATGCGACCAGATATGTAAAGAAGTCGATCAATCGAACTTTTTGTGCTATGAACAAAATACCAACGTAATAACCAATAACAATCCATGTGAAGTTGATTGAATTAACTTTAGTAATAATTATTCAAACTGTGAATTTAAAAATAGTTACTTGTCCAAAAATAAGATTCAAAAAGTGTTACCGAATAAATGGATAATAATAACTATAACAGCAACAACAGCCACAAGAAAATGTCCAAATAATGAAGAAAAATTAGTGTTAAATGGAACTTATCTAATAACAATACCAAAAACTTGTGAAATCCAATTGGATAATTTAATATTAAAAACCTATCAAAATTTAAATCCATTAATTAAACATTTGAAATTACCTAATATTCAAATACCAGAAAACAGTAACTTTCAAAAATGGGATATAGACGCTAATGCTATCCATCTGGATGATATAAATTTAAATGAGCTGAAGGATATTGACATCCAATTAAAACATACCAAACAGCAAATTGGTTTAATCAAAACAATACCATTCCATTATAATAATGTTAGTTTATATACTATTTTCATTTATAGGTATAATAGTTTTTATTGTAGTACTAGTATTATGTAAACAATGTTATCCATGCTTAAGAGCAAAACTGGGGAAACACCATAAAAATAAAATGGAAAAACCTTTAGAAAAAATTGAATTGAAAAACTAAAGCCTTATCAACCATAATTTTTCTTTTTGGCATGGAGGTGTTATATTATTGTTATAATACATTAGGAATATAAGCAATTTTTCTTAAGAGAGTCATATTACATTTATTCTAGAAATTACAAGTCTTCAAGTTGTTTCTCACAGGAACTTGAAGCCACTAGTACTAATAAACAATACATTATACCTTCATTTTCTAAGGATTTAGAGGTATGTAACATTGTTTTGATTATTAGATTTTTATTACGACTTTATTTATTTATTCATTTATTTAGTTACACTACTCAACAGCATTCAGTACTGATAACAGCATTACAATAACAACAATTGTAGCAGTACTAGCAGTAAAACACAACAAAGCAAAGTAAGTACTTATTCATATTTAAATTGTAGAATAGAAATTTTATTAAATTTAACTTTTTTAGATAATGCTGCTGATGTTTCAAATTTTGAGGATTTTGTGCCTTCAACCGCTTCAACGCCCGCTGCTATTCAGCCGTCCTTACCTGAAACATCGAGGGAATGTGTTACACCAACTTCCCCAAAAGGTAAAAAGGAAATTAAAAAACTATTACAATTTTATTCCATTTTATAACTTACGGACATGAGATTATGATTCTACTAACTATTAATAATTTTCAACATAGTACGTTTATTGGATTTATGTACATTTTATTTTTTTGGGAAGCTTAGAGCTTACACCAAAATACTGTTCACTAATTGTGCATTAAGTTTTCATAATAATAATTTAATGACACGTGATTTGTTGGTCAAGAATAGTATAACTAAATTGAAGTTAAATATTTATTAACAAGAATCACTGGCTATTTATGATTACCAACGTAATTAACATTTAGTTATTAATTAATAAATGTTTTTTTTATTGTTTTATAATAGTCACAAATATTTTCGGAAAGATAATCATGCAATAAATCCTAAATAAATTCTACAACCCTAATTTGTACATTATCGTATATTAATTAAGTATATATTTTTCAGATAGCCTTTTATTTGACGAAATGTCAATTGACGCCTGTCTAACTTATAGAAAAAGCGCTCAAATTATAGAAGGATTTGAAGATGCTGGTGAAGGCAGAAAATCAGTTTTTGCTGATCACGCAATTGTTTTTATGGCAAGGGGCATTAGAAAAAAATGGAAGCAACCCATCTCCTATTTCCTCAGTGAAAATGGCATGGGTGTAACTGACTTAGTCAGAAATATTAAGGAAGTAATTGCAGCTTGCCACAAAATAAATTTAATGGTCGTTGCTACTGTTTGTGACCAGCATCCAATCAATAGTAAAGCCATTAAATTGCTTTGGCAAGAAACAAATGCCGAACATTTACGGCAACAAATAGAAAACCGCATGTTTGGCTTCACAGTCAATGGCATGGAAGTTATTCCGTTATTTGATGTGCCGCACATGTTAAAATGTGTTTGCAATAATATGCTGGAGCACGACATTGAATTTAAATTTAATGAAGAAGATCAAGTGGCTTCGTGGGGCGACATTAGATATTTATATGAGTACGATGTGGGCAGTTCGGACATCAGAATGCTCAATAAACTGACCGACGCTCATATTTATCCAGAACACATAAAGAAAATGAAGGTAAAACCACTGTTGTAAGATGCTGGACAAAAAATATGCCTTTAACGCATCAATTATTCATCGATAAACGCATTAAAATATAATTTTAATGCGTTTTTCTTAAATTTGTATAGCTAATGAAACAGACAAATGTATATGTGAAGATGGAAACAATAGTTAGTTCCTTAGTTTGTGTCATAATAAATATATAACCTATGTTTTATATCAATTTTTGAATTGTAAAATTTGATTTTTGTATTTTCAAATACGTACTTTTGTTTTGTATAGTATAGTAGAAAATGATGTGTATCTTATTAATAATAATAATAAGATAATATCTAATTAATAAATATATTTTTATATATTTATTAATTTAATATACTTATATTTAAATCATTCAATTAATATACACTGCTCAAAAATGAATGTGTCACCCCCTAAAATTTGGACTGTTTTTGAAACGTAATAACTTTGGAAACCCACAACGGATTTTAATTCGGTTTTCGAAGTTCGATTTCGCCATTCTTTATTTACAGGTCATCTTGGTATGAAATTTTAAAAGTCTTAAACATTTTTTTTACATGTTGGTATATAAAGCAGTGTAAAATTGGTCAACCATCTCCCGTTGGCGTAATAATTTTTTTTTATGAATTTTAATGAAAAAATCTAAAATTTTGATGTCTTATCTCGAGACGGTTTTGAGATTTATTTAATTAAAATCCTAACGACGAAGAGGTAATTATATTTAACACGAAATGCATTTTTACCGTAAGAGTGGTCACAGCTTTGTTAATTTTAAAGATAAGTACATGCAATTGACCACAATAATTCTTTGAACGGTTTTTGACAATTTTAGATGGAATTCGCTTGAATTTATAGGTAAAGAGTCGACAATATTTTTTTTTCTATTTTTTTGGAAATTTTAACAATAAAATGATATAAAATTTCAATTTTTTTGCTTAATACATAGTTTTTATTGTTTTTAATATAAAAATCTAAAAGTTTGATGTCTTATCTCAAAACAATTTTGAGATTTTTTTAATTAAACATGTAACAACACAGAAGTGAATAATTTTAACACCAAATGCATTTTTACCCTAAGAGTGGTCACAGCCCTGTTAATTTTAAAAATAAGTATATAAAATTGAACACGATCACTCTTTGAATGGTTCTTGACAATTTTATGAGCAACTCGCTTCAATTTAAAGCTAAAAAATCAACAACAAAATTTTAAAAAAAAAAATGTTATAAAACACAACAATTAAAAAATAAACATTTTAACAATATAACAACATTTATCTTTTAACTTTTATTTTCAACATTCAACATTTAACACAAACCACAATTGAACCACTTGTCTACCGGGTTTAAAATCTTTTATTAAGTGCCACTAATAAAAAAAACACAACAATTAAAATAATTAATATTTTAATTGTTGTGTTTTATAACATTTTTTTTTAATTTTATTGTTGATCTTAGAAATTTTTTTTATAAAATGTATGGTTTTAATTAGATGGCTAGTCGCCGCCACTCTCCGCGATTCCTCGCAAAGTTTATTTTCTTTATTTTATAAAAATGAAATATTTTATTTCATTTTTAAATATTTTATTATTATGTAAATGAAATATTTTATTTCATTTACATAAATCAGGAGGCGCCGTAACCATAGGGCCGGGCGGCGCAACCGGCAAGAAAAAACAATCAACATCGAAAAAAAAACTATCATTATAAATTTTAAATAAAAAAATACCAAAAATCTAATTTTTAATTGTTTTATTTTAATTAAATTACCTACATAATGCAATTTAAATATATAAATTTATTGCAATTTAAATATATAAAGACTCACCTCGATTTTCTATTATCTCTATTGGCTTGTGGTGCCCTAATAAAACAAATAAATTGAACATTTTAAATTAATTTAAAGATATAAACCCACCTTCTTTCGCCCGAACGACGTCGCCGAGACCTGGCTCTTGACGACCTAAAAAAAATCAAACAAATAAAACGTTTGGACATAATTTAAAGAAATAAACTCACCTCCGTTCGGACAAACGGCGTCGCCGAGACTCGTGACTTCTCGGCGACGCTCGGGTCGCCCTTGATTTGAAATAAAAATCTAAATAAATAATTATTATTTAATCGCCTTAAATAATTTAAATCTATTGACAAATGTTGAAATGCTTCAAATCTGTTGAAATCTGAGACCGGGTGTCGGGCTCTCTCTGTCGAGCAAAGCTGCCGACGTTCACAGTACAAACATCATAGATAAAGGATCATAGATAATGTATACTATAGATACGCCACTCGAGAAAGTTTTTGATACCACATTAGGGCCGGTTAATGTCGCACTTCAGACGGCGCAGCGGCGCATTTGGCGGTACATTCAAAAGGAGAGGAAAAGGAGAGGAAAGTTTTATTTAATTATGTTTATTTAACAGTTTTTTAGAATATTTTCAATATTTTAGTAGACGTCTACTAGAACAATAAAAATATTTAGAAAAACTGTTAAATAAACACAATTAAATAGTATTTACAATAATAACACAAATAAAATGTATTTAACATTATATATTAATTGAATTATTTAAATACAAGTATATTAAATTAATAAAGATATAAAAATATATTTATTAATTAGATATTATCTTATTATTATTATTAATAAGATAGACATCATTTTCTACTATACTATACAAAACAAAAGTACGTATTTGAAAATACAAAAATCAAATTTTACAACTCAAAAATTGATATAAAACATAGGTTATACATTTATTATGACACAAACTAACTATTGTTTCCATCTTCACATATACATTTGTCTGTTTCATTAGCTATACAAATTTAAGAAAAACGCATTAAAATTATATTTTAATGCGTTTATCGATGAATAATTGATGCGCTAAAGACATATTTTTGTCCAGCATCTTACAACAGTGGTTTTACGATCGTGCTATCAATTATATAACCACATACATTTTATTAGTCACTAATGTGTAAACCAAATACAATACTACATATTATAAAATTAATAAAATATAAAAACATTATAAAATAAATTGTCCTATATTAGTGATTTATACAAATAAAGACTATACTAATTGTTTTTGAACTTTGCGCGCCTTATTTTTTCCTCTATGATTTAAATATTTTTCATAGGCTTTTGTTTTTTTCTCATCATTTATTTAAAAACACATTTAAAAACACAAAACACATTCTATTTATTTTCTGTCAGATTGCCATTCGCAAAAAAAAAATTAAAACAAATTTCGGTCTTTAATTTTAAAATGGTCTTTTTCATTTAAAAAAAAACTCATTTACTGTAAGTAACTTTATTTTGCTATATATATATATATATATAGAAAGAAGAAATGCGCTGTATTAGTGTGACGTATTTTTGAATGGAGTAAATCTAACTTCTGGGTCACACAAACAACTAGATAAAAAAATAGATCGAAAATTGACTTACATCGAATGCGTCAATGAATCAAAAATCAAAATAAAAACGTTAAATAAAAACATTAAGCAAACAATCAATATCAATTGGTTCACTTACCTTATACCAATTTAGCAGGTAAACATCTTTAAACTGAACATAAACTTTTTTAAAACATTAATATGAATGTTTGATGTAGGTTGATACTATTGACACTTCCTATTGACAGTTGTTTGTTTGACTCAAGAGTCAGTTTTACCCCAACAAAAATTTCGTGGCTACGTCATCACTAATACAGTGTATTTGTTTTAATTTTTTTTTGCGAATAACAATCTGACAGAAAATAAATAGAATGTGTTTTGTTTAATTTTGTTTTTTATGTAAATTTTTTTTATCAAGGTTCAAGATGTTACCAAAAATTATATTTAAATTTTGAATATCGGTTTTTTTATTCATGGTATTTGTTTCTTGCTGAATGTAGTACATTTCCAAGAAATTTCTTTTATAATAATTTGGTGATATAGTTATAACTTTGACATTATTAAAATTTGTTTGATGATCTGTATCATTCACATGTTGAGACAAAGCACAAGAATTTGGACATAAACAAATGTCACTTTTGTGTGATGTAATTCTTGATTTTAAATTTCTAGATGTTTGGCCAATATAATTTAAATTACAATCCATACAACTAATTTTATACAAAACATTTGACTTATTTAAATTTAATACTGGATCTTTCAATTTTGTAAAAAGATTTCCTACTGCTTTTATTGTTTTATTAGCAATAATAATATTATTTTCTTGTTTTAAAATATTAGAAATTTAGTTCCTTAATATATGGTAAACTACAAAATTTTTTAATATTATTATTTTCTAATTGTGATACTAAATTTGATTCAATATTTATTCGATTATGGTCAATAATTTTAACTTGTTCCCTAGTTGAAAAAATCAGTTTATTTAATAATTTTTTAGGATATGAATTTTCTAATAATATATTTTTAAGTTTATTTAAACTAGAATTTTTTAGGGAAGGATGATAGATAGATAGATAGATAGATAGATAGATAGATAGATAGATTTATTTAACCATGTTATAAAATATACAAATTTCTTATGGCAAGTCGGATACAAAATTAAATAAGATTACATTTGATATAAGACAATTGATATTACAATTTAAACATATACATAGAATAAAACACAAGAACATATTTTTAAATTTAAAAGGGAGTGCTTAAATAAGCTTTAACCGAGTAAAATGAATGGGCAATTAAGTGTCTTTTTATTGCAGATTTAAATCCATGCAGTGGTAATGATTTTAGATCATTTGGCAACTTATTGTAATAGTTTAAGTTGATAGAGTTTTTTTTCTGATTTTGCATATTTATACCTTGGCAGCTTGAATAGACTAGCGTTGCGAGTGGCATACGAATGATTGACAGAATTTACTTTATAGAGATGCTGATTTGAATGAATATATACCAGTGCGCTGAAGACAAATAAGGACGGAAGTGTTAATATATTAAGTTTTATGAATAATTCTTTGCAATGGTCTCTGTATCCAGCATTTCCAAGGATTCTTACCACCTTTTTTTGTAGTCGAAAAATGCGCAGGGCATGAGTGCTTCCACCCCATAATAGAATACCATAATTAATGTTATTGTGAAATAATGCAAAATAGCACTCCCGCAACGTAGATGGAGACAAGTTTGTCTTTAGCCTACGAATAAGAAATATAATGCTAGATAGTTTCCTTGCAAGATGATTAGTATGGTCCAACCACTTAAGACCAGAATCTATATAAATACCGAGTAATTTGACAGTACGTGAGCAATTAGTAGAGTTGTTTGAGCAAAATATAATTCGTTGAGTTTTATCTTGATTTAGATTCAAACAATTTGCGGTAAACCAATCTGTAGCTTGAAGTTCCAAAGAATGCAAGTTATTCATAAGAATAGTTTCGTTATGATGTGATGATATTAAAGTAGTATCATCTGCAAACAGAACACAATTTGATGCCTCCAAATGACTGCACAAATCGTTAATGTATAAAATAAAAAGTGTAGGTCCCAAAATGGAACCTTGTGGAACACCATGATTTATAGGCGTAAAACTTGATAAGGAACCATTCATAGTCACAGCTTGCATTCTTCCAGAGAGATAAGATGAAAGAAGTAATTGAGAGATACCACGGAAACCATAATATTCTATTTTGTTAATAAGTACCCTGTGTGATACACAGTCAAATGCTTTGCTCAAATCGCACAGAGTTAGAGCAGTATTCAAATCGCCTTCCCATCCATGTATTATATCATCAACGATTCTAAGTACTGCACTGATTGTAGAAGAGTTTCGTTGAAAACCAAATTGCGACTTATTTAAAATATCTTTTGAATCAATATAATCAATAATTCTAGTTTTGAGTAATGCTTCTGTAATTTTTCCAAATATAGGGAGAATGGAAATAGGCCTATAATTATCTACTGAATCTGTTTCACCTTTTTTAAATAATGGTATGATCAGTGCTTTTTTAAAAGCATCAGGAAATACACCTGTGCTGAAACAGGCATTGATTAATAAAGTCAGTGGATTCAAAATTAGAGGTATGATGTATTTGATCAGTTTACTGTTTAAATCATAAGCATCGGCGCAGTTAGAATCCTTGAGACACATTACAGTGCGAAACACTTCTTCATGCGTAACAGGGTTCAGAAAAAATGAATTTTTAAAAGAGCTTGAAGTATTCAAAAAATCCGAGAACTTCTGTGACGTTTTAGGTAAGCTTTGTATAAGATTATCCGCTATAGTGGTAAAATAATTGTTAAATTGTTCAGGACTAATACTACACTTAGTTTGATGACTGAATTTGTTTCTTTCAGAATTTATTAGTTTCCAGCTATCTTTTTGCTTATTTCTGGATTTATCGATAAAATTTGTGCAAGCACTAGCTTTGTAGAATTTGAGTTGCTGTTTATACTCTTTTTTTAAACAAATGTAGGCTTTTTGTGCTATAGGATCAGATGATATTTGATAAATTTGTTTAATTGACTGCAGTTTATCTCTCATGTCTCTGAGTGTATCATTATACCAAGATATAAGTGGTTTATATTTGCGTTTTGTCAATGGAAAATTCACAAGTACGCAATTCTGAACTTGGTTAGTTAAAAAGTCTGCAAGAAAATTAATATCTTCCGAATGGTTTTCAAAGATGTTCCAATCAATATCACCCACAGACTTAATATATTTTTCTATTCGCGATTTTGAAAATTTCCGAACTCTTGTGCTACTGATTACACGTGGTATTGAAATGTGAATGTTCAGCATCTGTCCAAAATGGTCAGATAGATTAGGATCTATCACAGTAGACGTGAAGCAATCAGAATGTAAGTTTGTTAGAATATTGTCAATACAACTAGAACTTTTGTTAGTTACTCTAGTCATACCGGATATAGTAGCTGCGAAACCAAAGAGTTGCATAATACATTCTAGTCTATTCAATCTCTCCGAGGTTTTATGAAAATCTATGTTGAAGTCACCAACAATTACAACATTTTTATATTTTTCCACAATACTATTAATCAATTCTTCAAAATTATTTAGAAAAATATCAATCTCACCACTACATGAACGATAAAGACACACAATCGCCAATTTAGAAGAGTCAACTTCAATGCAACAAAATTCTGAATGTACTTCATTATTAAATCTTGACACATCAATTACCCTCCAATCAACATCGTTCTTAGCGTATATGCAGACACCCCCATGGATAAAAGAGTTTCTGCAAAAAGAAGTAGATAAATTATATTTATTAAGTTTAATCATTTTTAATTTAGGTTCAGTAAGCCAATGCTCTGAGAAGCAGAGAATATCGTGGTCAAATTTGTCGTTAAATAATTCAATTTCATTGACTTTAGTACTTAAACACTGCACATTTACATGAAAAATAGAAAACATTTTAGATTTGCAGTCTACTTTACTGTTGTTGATGTCGGTTTTCGGTGAAAAAACCGATTTAGGCAGCATCCAGTGGGCCAGAGAGACGGGTCCATAGCTTTTGAGTAGTTAGTATCCAAAACGGTAACTTTAAATGATGAATAACAGTGCGGAAGATTTGAGCACAGTTTTTCACATTGTACTTCAGGAAATAGATGTTGCAAACTATTTATAATATCGTCAGTGGTGGTATCAACATGCAGTTTGAAAACATGAATAAAAGAGTACCTTGGAGCAGCTTTTAATGATTGGACGTTAGTACTAGTGGAATTTCCAATAATGGGTGCATTATTTTGTCGACGCTTCTTGGAGGTCACATCTTTCCAGTCATCAGTCTTAATTACGGCAGTTGTTTCAAGATCCTTGCTTGTTGTTTTGTTAATTGCTTCATTTATAGCAATTTCAACATCATTTGTCGATATTGTGGGTTTATTTACATTTTTTGCCTTATTATCCGCGCGAGTTTTTTTGCCCGTTTTTTCAGGAACCTTCGAGTTGGACTCAAGTATATGCTTCGGCGATTTACGCTGTATCGTTGCGTTGACCGCTGGCGAGTTATTTGTGTTATTATCTTCAATTTTAACTGTTGAATTCACAGTATGCAATAAATCAACTTGGCTTTTCAACACGTCAATTGCAATTTGTTGATTCGAGATGACCAAATCCTTCTGAACCAATAATTGTTTCAAATAACTGATCTCCAACAGCTGTAATTGTTCTTGAGAACACTTATTGTCAATGACAGGAATGATCACCTTGCTCACCGGAAGAACATTATCGCAACAGTTAATCAAGCTTGCATCAATTATTACAACACCCTTCATTAATTTGGCACAACTGGGATGCACAACAGAATCACATTTTACACACTTTAAGCCATTTACACAGACACCTTTGCACTTTTTGCAGATTTTACTTGGAGTGATTTTACTTGGATGACATATTTTTGTTATTCTATTTTTCATTCCAAGAATTAAATTTATTTTTGTTTTTTCAGGATGGTAAGAATCGTAATTCATATATTTAGATGAACTAGTAAGTTTTATGTACCAATCTAAAATTATTTTGTTTTCAGTAGTTCTAATTAGTTTAGTGTCTAAAAAAGGAATGGAATTATTATTTTCAGATTCGATTGTAAATTGAATCTTTTCGTTAAAGCTGTTAAATGTATCTAGAATTTCTTGTTTTTTATTTTTAGGAATACAGCATATAATGTCGTCAACATATTTTTTAATAGACGGCTGCTGAAATGATAATTTTGGAATGCATTTGTCTAATAAATAATCCATTACATAATAAGCAATTATTGGTGATAAACTACATCCCATTGGTGTACCAAAAATTTGTTGATAAATATTACTATTTAGGGAAAAGTATGTGTTGTTAAAAATACATTTAATAATAAATATTGATTCTTTTTTTAAATCACAACATATTTTAATACTTTCCCATTTATTTTCTATACTATTTAAAGCAAGATCTAAAGGAATATTTGTAAATAATGATACAACGTCTTAGCGTAAAATTGTCAAAGTTTTAGCTATTTCTTTAGAAATCTCTGTTCTATTTTTCAAAGACATAATTATTTTATTTGTTTTTTGTTGAATTGCTGAAGTTGGATCTTTTTTAATAGGTTTATAATGAATATGATCCTTAACTATTTCTTTCGATAAATTTAAATATTGTTCTTTATACATAATAACAGAAACATTTCCTTTGTCTGATTTAGTAACAATAATTTCTGGATTATTTTTTTAAAAAAATCAAAACTTTTTTTCTAAAGAAAAACAGATTTTTAAAGAAATAGCTAAAACTTTGACAATTTATAATTCAGTTATTCCAAAATTTTATGGATTACCAAAAATTCTTAAACCAGATTTATCAATTCGACCAATAATTTCTTGCATTGATTCTCCAACAAATAAATTAGCTAAATTTATTACAAACATTCTTACAAATGCATATGATATAAATAATGATTATTATATAAAAGATTCATTTACATTTTCAGAATTGTTTAATAATTTTCAAATCCCCAATAATTATAGATATAATAAGTTTTTTCACGTTGCAAGAAGCTCCATTCATATTAACTCCTTCAACAATTGGATGAATTTTTTTTTAAATAAATCTAAGTAAACTTGCATATTACATCCATTGTAATATCATATTTATCTTTAATTGCTTCGTGTACACTATTAGTGTTTTGAATATATTGGCCTGATTAGACAATGAATCTCCATGTTGTTGTCAAAATATGGCGTCCAAAATTCGTGTAGTCTGGATTAATTCTTCGGAAGGATCCAGTAGTTTTCCACGGGATTTAAATTGCAACCAATCTGGAATTGTGTTCAAATCAAATTTTCCCATCGGTGAACCTAAATGTTTGTAGATATAATAAAACTAAAAGCTACATAGCCTGCAACATATTTTAATGCTTCATCTTGAATACACAACCTATCAAATTCGTCGAATAAATCGCAACTGTTGTTAAACTCAACAGGAGCAACTATATCTAAATGTAAACAAATAGAACATTAATTTTAAAAGAAAATAAGGTACAAAACTCATAGACTATTTCTTTCTAAATTTGTTCAACATTTAGTTAGTTAAAGTTCACTTCCTTTTTATTTTAATACCTTTAACACCACCATTTAAACATTTAAATACCTTCAACACCATCATCAGTTAGGTCGCTTTCTTGTTCATTATGCAAATCTTCAGATTCAAAGCAGTGAATCAGTACATAAACCGCTTCCAAAGGACCTGCTAGAGTACATTCGTTTGAACTTTCTTCAATGTTGCTTCCAGAACTTAAAACGTGTGTCGAGTTTCTTCCCAATACATACATTCCAAGGCGATGTTTAATTATCATATCAATAAAGCTTTAAATTTTTATCAATAAAAATTTACCTGATATTTACTTCGCTATTTTGCTATATATTATTCTTATTATTATTGCAAGTAAGTAATATTTTTAGGTTGCAAATATATAATTAATTGGTGTTTGGTTATATGAAATTTTGTTCTTTAATAGATACATCTTGATATACGTTCTAAATCGAGTTGTAAATACATTCAAGGATACGTCTAAACGTCTAAAACGATGTGCGATGAAAATTCTGAAATTCGAGGTAAAATCCCCGGGGGTTCCTTCATTGTTCACTCCGTTGGTTACTCCATGAGCAAAGAAGCCAAAAAAAACTTATTTTTCCATATTTTAAATGAAGAATTAGGCATAGAGCTTTCATTTTACCTGAAACATTTGCTTCATCGAATGCAATACTGTGTAATAATATAAGATATTTACGTAATAGTATGAAATACATGGAAATAAAAATATAATACTATACAAAGCTCATGTAATAAAATGTAATACTAAGTAATACTTGTAACTACATGAAATATTCGTGTAACAGTATGCAATTTTTGCAATACTGTAATACATGGGACATCAATTTCGGCAGTGGTTACCCCCTCGTGTCATTTGGTTTCAAGTTTTCTAACTTAATATAATTTTAATTTTTAGGTAGGAAAGAATTTCCGTCCAGACGTATTCCATCGCTTTTTTCATATGTCATAATATATTATCATCTAATTGAATCAGCTAACATTTTAAAAAACCAAGACGATAATGATGATAATAATAATGAATCGTCGATGAATTTAATCGATTTCGCGACTTCAAAACCGTTGAACAAAGGTAGACAATTTTTTAAAAGTGGTCATGTAGACAACATGATGGATAATTTGACTAAAGAAAACCACTATTGTATTAAGGCTAACGTCAAAGTTTCCATGAAATATATTATATATCTCGTGCTCATTATATTGCATAAAAATACCGCCAAAGTGTTAGACGCAAAGTGTGAATGCAAAGCAAGTGCCAGGGGTAGGTGTAATCATGTCGCTGGAGTGCTATTTGCACGGGAAAATTATGTTGTGACATTTGGAAATGATCCAATAGCTTGTACTAGTCAAATTTGTGCCTGAAATAGTGGTCGTAAGGAAAAAAATGTCTGGTCTCATACATGAAAGAACATATAATAATGAGAAAACAATAGATTTAACACAACTCTATAACTTTAAACCATTACAAATTTTTGAAACTCCCGAGGAAATCAACAACTGTTTATTAAATTTTGTTCAAAATTATCAATGCAAAACCGAAACAAAATGCATGTGGAAGTGTCTGTTAGAATTTAAATATAAAAATTACCAAATTACAGAAGAAAGCGTTGAAAGAAAATGTAAAAACCTTTCAAAATAGCTTGCTGGTAAATAATGACTTTCAATTTTTTTCACTAAATAAATCAATGTATTATTTTATAGTTTGGCTGTAGTCAATCGCATCAAATTGCTAATTGTAATCAAGGAAGCTCAAAATGGGCCCGACTTAGGCAGCTGTTGATCACCGCATCTTGTTGTACAAAATTTTTAAATGTTAATGGCAACGAGAGAATTTCAAAGTTGATAGACAAGCATATGTGGCTTCCAAAAACGTTCAGCAGCATTTATACTAATTATGGAATACAAAACAAATCATTGGCTCGATCGGATTACATAACACGAACAAAATATTTCGTGCAAGAGACTAGCCGTTGGGTTAATCCAAAATATCCTGGATTGGGCGCATCACCAGACGGAATTGTCTTTGACCACACGACAAATTCTACAGGTCTACTTGAATTAAAATGTCCTTATATTTGGAGAGACATGATTAACTTGGACGAGATAAAAAATTTAAATAAACAACAAATATTTAATTTTTGTTTGAAAAGAGACAACAATGATTATATTTAAAAAAAAGAATAAGTATTACACCCAAATACAAATACAAATGGGTATATTAGATAAGCCATGGTGTGATTTTGTAGTTTGGTCAAAAAATATCTTGTTCGTTGAATGTATTAAATTTTATGAAATCTTTTGGAATACACTAGGAGAAAGATTAGTTAAATTTTATGAGTCCTATATTTGTCCCGAATATTTTGAACTAAGAATTCCTAGAAAATTAAGTGCAATAGAGTTATAAAATATTTTGTGATATAAATTATAGTAAATGATAAATATTATGATTAATATATTATTATAACATAATGTATTTATTATGATTATTTCATTCCTATCACAATACTGTACTTGAAATCACAGCTTTCTATATATTAGTCCGACAACAACCCGTTGCCATTTCTACGGGGCCTATTACAGCGATAACACCTCCCGTTGCTATAGTTACTTTATATAGATGATAATAATTGTAATGTACATATACCTATTTAGATATCCATGAAACAAAATATGTAAACAATATATTAGCTATTGAACAAATCTGTCATCTCAAAAATGTCGAACAGACGATTTGGAGAGATTAAATAACGTTAAATAATAACGTTAAATAGTATAGTCAATATTAATAACGTTAAATAGTATAGTCACGAAATAATCTTTAAAATACAACTCGGGAAAAGATTATTGTTATCGGTAATTTTGCATTTTAATGCACTCAAACTACGTTTCCTAAAGCAATTTTACTTGTCAAATTGGCAGACAAAAAACCTCGCGTACCGCTCGGTTTTTTGATCCTTCAATTTGACTCGTAAAATTGCTAGGCAACGTAGTTTTCGTATAAAATTCAAAATTACCGATAATAATCTTTTCCCTTGTTATATTACATATGACAATAAAATAATACATGTTGTGAACAATTTTGAAATAATTTTTAATCATGGTTGTACAATACAAATTTGTATTAAATTACAAGAAGGTGCCATTATGATACTAACCATATTAAAAATAGGATTGTTAGGAGAAGGTGTTACATAGGGTTTGCATTCGGTTTACAAATTTTTTTTCTACCCTAAACATTTTTCTTTTCTTTTTAAGTTTCATCTACTCCACAAGTGGGTTTTGAAAGTTTATCAAACAAGCGCACACAAATACGGTTTGTGATAAAATACCTCTCGTATTGAGCGGAATATTTTTTTTTAATAATCTGAAGTTTTTAAGTCTACCCATCACGTGCTCCACAAAGATTCTGTATCTTGCTAATATTTTAGTTTCTATTTCTTCTTGCGGAGTTAATTTATCTCGGCCCATTAAAAATGTGGTATATTTAACTGAATTTTTTTTTTGATTGGTTAAATCACGAATAGTAAAACCACGATCCGCTAGCACTAAATCTCCCTCATTTAATAAACTCAAAAGGTTGAATTTCCACACAATTTCCTTGTCAGATATGGATCCCTCGTATAATTTACTAACAAATGACACTGCTCCGTTGAGTGTACAACCTGTAAGTGCGAAAAAAAATAATAACCGGGTTTTTCCCAAAATAACAACTTACCAATTAATACTTTAAATGTAGTATGAGATTTATATTTGGAATACAGATTCCCTTGGTGTTCAAAATTCGAAGGTACTTGACAAAATATTTCAGTGTATTCAATGATTACTCTTATATTTTTTAATTTAGAAAAACATTTAGGTAAATGTTCTTGAATTTTTTCACGCGAAGGAAATATTAGAGGTCGTATTAAGCTGAATTTTTGAAACATTGCTTGTATCATAGTGTTGAACGTTTTTGAAACAAATCCTCTTGAAACATTAAAACGATATGCTAAATTTTCTACTAATAAACCAGTTCTTAGCCTCAATAATGTTAATATAACTTGCTGAGAATGAGTGTACATTTTCCGTTTATTTCTTAAGCCCGAACTCTTTGCTGATGAGTCTGCTGAGTTCCAATAATTCACATTGCAACTGTTCAGTGACAAAAATGACAAAACCCTTAATATCTGTGGGTACACAAAAAAAAATCCTGTGTAAAACTTGCACATTTTATCATTACTTTCAATTGTCTTTTCAAACTTTTCCAAATAGTTGTTTTTCTTTTTGTCTGTTTCCTTAAACTTACTTTTCAGATTTTTAATTTCGGCTTTTAAATCTTGGATTTTGTATTGTAATTGGGCCATTTCTTGGTAAGTATAGGTAGTCTGCGTTGCAATAGTAGATGTTTTAATAGTGGACGTTGCAATACTTGTGATTTTATCTATACTATCTTCTACTTCTACACAAGGCAAAGGCTGGGTGACATATATTTCTTGTTCATTTACTGAGATGTCATTTATTTCAATATGTGTGGATGGTATGTCAGTTTCATATCTTAAACCCATAATCCCAATCGTACCATTTACTTCTCCCGTAAATGACCGCCTTCTCTTTCTAGTACTAGTGTTTTTCTAAAATAAATGCATTTTTATCCTCACTTAATATTACACATATGTAATCGTCGTAGGACTAACCTGTATAATTGTCTGTATTTCAATATCTGGCATCGGTAGGTTTGCGGTATAATCAATCTTTTTCTTACCACTTGCATCAATAAAATGTTTATCACATATGTACGTATCTTTCGTGACAGAAGCTATGCTGTCGAATTTATTGTCAGTTCGTTTGCAACTCTTAACCCAATTAAAACATATTTTACACTGCTTGCATATGGAAATATGTTTCCTACGTGTTTCCTTGTCGTTTATGCCACTTTTCCTGATAATTAGGCATGGTTTTGGAAACAAAAAGAAAAAAGTTTCCGGATTATAACCAGGTCTTCCAACTCGGCAACTACTTGTACAGTTGCCAAAAACACAATGTTTATTAGCACCACCCATTATTCCTGGTTGTTTTCGTACTTATTAACACAATTACTTATCGGTCTGACTGAACAATTAAAATCTCTGCAAAACTGTAACAGAGATTCTAAAAAGAAAATGATGGAAACAAACTACTGCCCTACTATCGGAGTAATAAGTTTTGACCCTCTTTTTTAAAGTATCATATTATGAAAAGTATTTGCCACATTTTGATAATTTAAAAAAAAACTGAAATTGTGTGGTGTTGTGCATGTATGTAATTTTCTTTAAAATTTTCACATTCTTAATTTTCCAGCAATGTATGAATATATCTAAAAAGCACGATTTTTTTGTACCTATTTCGATATTATTAACTTTAAATGTAAGTTTTATAAAAATTATTACATCTGATGACTTTAGATTTTAAATACAAATAAAGTATATATTTCTGTACAATATACAAGAAAAATTGAATCAATTTGATCAGTAGTTTTTTTTTTTTAAATAAATAAATTATGACCCTATGTTTTCTCAGCTATTTATAGAGGTATCAACTTGAACTTTTCGAATAGTTTTGCAGATAAACTTATAGAACAATAATCAATAAAAAAAAAATCTAAAAATTTTAAATTATGGCCACAATACTAAATTACATTTACTAAAAAAGGAAAACTGCACTTGTTATTTGCGGGGAAGCGGAGCGATGAAACGGCATATGATTAAATGGCCCTGTCCAAGGCGCAGCCTTTATCAAGACGAAGCGGCAAATATACTATTACTTTCATTTTACTTTGATATTTTTAATATTTTTTCTTGGGTGCAATGTTTCGGCATTTTCACTATTTTAATCAGATTAATCAGATTTAATCGAAGTGAATAGTTGAAGCATGTTTTGCAAACACAAATTATATAAGCAAGCCGCAAGCGCGCTATTGTGTACGGCGCTGTAGGTTGCTATCTTTCTCACATCGCACCGTAAAATTAAATCTACAATCACTCGATTAATTAAACGAATTTTTGATTTATTTTTTTAGAAGCGTTTTGATAATATAGTGTACTTCAATTACACACAAGAAATTTTGAAATCGGAAATCTAATAAGAAATATGACAATAATGCATTTAATAGTACTTCATTAAAAATATACACATAGTAGAAAAAATTTTTTTGAACAAATATAAATATAAAGATTTTGTTTTCATGTTTGAAGTTTCGTGAATACAATGCTATTTTTAACAAAAATACAGTGAATTGAAAAACTGCAATTTTTTACGGTTGTTAAATTAGGTACTTTTTTGCACATTTTAATTTAAAAAAAACAAACTATAAGAGTAAGATGTTTGATTTTTTTATACGACATTTATGAATAGTTCATGCAAATCATATAAAAATTTCATAAAATTTTGGCTCCTACGTTTAGAAATATAACTGTTTATGAAAGGGGGTCAAAACTTATTACTCCGATAGTAGTTTGGCCAAAACAATATGGCGAAGTTCGCGCATGCGCCAATAGCTTTTCTTATAGAAAACAGTCTTATTGATAGATATCTACTACCATAGTACCTAGTAGATACTTATCAATTAGCTATTATAGTAGATACATTTTCATTGTCGATTCTTTTCGACAAGTGTTTTTTACACGTGTTTTTTACAAGTATTTCCATCGTTTTTTAAGAATGCAAGTGCAGGAATTTTTCCGGCAGGAAAATGTTCGGTTTTACTATCTTGTCCGATTTGTGGATAGTAATGCCAAAGGATTGGAAATGTTTCAATATTTTCAAATTATTCCGCAAAATCAGGTTAACGTGGAAATACGTTGCCCACAGTGCAATTTACCGTTGAGGTGCAATACAGATCGCACACGTAGTTTGGGGTGGCGATATCCCTGTTTGAACAAACATAAGACTGAGCCCACCATCAATACATTGTTGGAAAATGCTCGGCTCAGACAGATCGGATCGGACCAAATTATAATCATGAATTTTGAATTTGTCCTTAAGTTGTCAATTAAGGACATTGAAGAACATTTAGGTTTGGTTTATGACACTGTTTTGGCTTGGGTCTAACACCTGCGAGATGTTATGGCCAAAATCGCTTGGCACGAGTTTCTTTAGTTGGGCGGAGACGACGACATTGTGGAAGTGAATGAATCGCGTCTATTTAAACGCAAATACCAAGTTGGTAGAATTCTACAGCATCAACATATTTGGGTTTTTGGCGGGATCAGTAGAAAAAGTAAGAAAGTTTTTGGTGTTGTGGTACCGAACCGGGGGCGAGACAAATTTCTCGCAAAAATGCAACAATGCATTGATGGTGACAGTTTTATCTGCTCTGATAAATGGCGCGCCTATAGAGATTGCCAGACTTTGTTCGCCGGTTTAGGGCAAGTAAACCATTCGGAAGGTTTTGTCGAGCCCCCACGCGATGATCCCTCAGTTTAGTTTCCTGCTGGTCGCTTCCACCCCGAATGCCTTGACAAGCAGTATGATGGGATTGTGCCACCGCAAATGGAGCCCGTTCGATTCCATACCCAAAATATTGAAAGGAGCTGGCAATCCTTGAAAGTTATCCTTAAAGATTTATCCAATGTTGAACATTGGGATCAGTTCGTTGGAGAATAGATGTACCGGAATAATATTTTGGCGGATTACAATACTCCAGTGGAGAAGTTTTGCCGGCTGATGCGTGATGTAGCACGATGCTATCCAGGGGTTGGCAAAGAGCCAATGTCGGCAAACTTAATTGATTGTGTGTGTCCGAAATCACGGTATTAGAATGGAAGGTTAAAACACTTGTATACATAAGGCATAGGAAGGATTGAAGCTCTTAACGGTCCGGTTGGAGGGAGAACCGCTAGGAGCGCCTCATGCAGCGAGTGCTACCGTTAAGGCGGATTGCCGCTATTATTTGGAATATCATATGATTTTATGATTATATTTTCTTTGATAAATACGTAATAATGATTTTTATTAAAGAATTAATCAATAAATGAATTAAAATTTATTATTATATTTCAAGTCTGTGTTTTCGCTTGACCCAAATGAGATATCCTCCTGTACTTTCGTCTGTCAAAGTGTGCTCAGTCCACCCGAATTCAGCGAATCGGCGTCCTCGGGCCTCGGATGACGCGCAGCCTGCGCCCCACCACAATAATCCGGATAGTGCCTATGCTTAATCAGTACGCTTCTTGTGTTTTCAATGTTAAGGTGTGTTCAGTCAGAAGGAAGAATACAATTCAAAAATTGAAAACAACTGGTTTAATTATCCAAATAGTTATTTGTTCTGGATTATTTCTATATAAGTTTTTTCTATAAAGGTATTTAGTTAAGCTTTTATTAATTAAAGGAGAAATATAATGCATGAATATAAGTTATCCTTAATATAAAATAATTATGTTAATTTAATTTATGAAGATGGATTTGCTTGTTTTAAGAATTTTAGATTTTGTTGGGAAACTTGGTGCTGACTTTCCATTAAGTTAGACATGGCTTAATATGTCAGCCAACGTCTCAAAATGTCAGCCGACATCTCAATGTGGCAACCATTGTCTCAATCACAGAATAATAAAAGGTTACAGAACCCGACTAGAAAAGGAAAGCCCTAATGCGAGAGAGATAGAAGTGCACTACTGATTTAAAGGTATTTTTGTGTCTACTCGGCAACTCTCAGATTATGTCGTAAATTTATGCAATATTCTAACCTAACATATTGAGTTATTGTTTACTTCAGTTGTATTTGTTCGTCGGTTTTCTTAATTCTATCGGTTCTGTGCAATTTTGTGCTACATTTTTGAATCGTGATGTGAACATTTAAGTCTGTGATGAGTGAACTGAAACCCAAGAGAAAATGAGGCACTGCCTGTGCTTATAAGAATTGCGGCTATAAATTTTATTCCGATCCTGCTACATGTCGACGCCGGTTCTTCCGATTTCCTCAAGACAAGGCATCGTAAGTATTTTTTAATAGATCTATACTAATTATGTGAATTTGTTGTATGGCTATATGCAGTTTTTATTTCAGATGTGAGGTTTGGATTAAAAACTGTGGCCGTGATGATTTGTTTGGAAGAGATTTTAAAAAATTATACAATAATTTTCGATTGTGCTCCATACATTTTTGTGATGAAATGTTTATGAACTCGGAGAAATCCAGGCTTTTGGCTTCTGGCGTACCTATAAAGTACATATCAACAAATCCAAATGTAAAGACAGGTAATGTGCTGTTTTTAAATATTATTATGCATGCCGCATAATTGCGAATTTTAAATTAAAGTTGGTTATTAATATTGTAGGATTTACATCAAATGCTGCTACACCTTCAACTAGTTTTTTAATTAATGAAATATCTAATCATGAAAATAGTGTGTACGAGGAACCGCCAGTCAAAAAACTGAAAGTTTTGTAAAACTTTCTTCTAGGTAATATACACTATCTATAAATATTAGCTTATGTAATGTAATGTATTTTTATTATAAATATAAATTACATTAATAATTATTTATTAAATAATTTGAAAATTACGTTTGATCAGATATAACAGCAAATGATAATTTTAGTTCATAATTGAACGCTTTTTGAATTATTATTTAATTAATAGTAATTTTAATTCTTTATAGATTATTTTGAAAAACAACTGTGTTAATAAATTTAACAAATAAGAAAAATATACTTTTAAAAATCCCAGAATATCATAAATAACAAATAATCTTCAATACACTTTTTTCTAAAAATTATCAATCATTCTGTGATTACGTTTGTCATGAATGAGCCCGAAAAATCGCCTAGAATTCAATCCAGAAGAGTAAATCGCATTTTTAAGAATATATTTATTTACCTACAAATTTAAGTAAAAACTAATCTCATTCTTAATCCGTATTAAAGTTAAAAAGTACATCTCAAACATAGAAAAAAATATTTTTCATCAATTTATAGTAGAAAATATTTTTTATGTATGTTTTCTATTTTAGAAAAGCGTCCCATGATGTCAGCAGTGGAGACTCAGACATCTAATTTATTATCTCAAAATTCACCACGAAAATTGAAATTGTTTAATAAAATCAGCACTCTGAAACTAGAAAATGTTGAATTAAAAAAAGAATAGAAAAACTGCATGTGCCACAAAATCACAAATCAGACTCAGACGTGAAATGTTTCAAGTCTATGTGTGACAAATATTTAACCCCTATAATATCAAAATTTGTAAAAATTCAAACTGATCTTTTGAACAAAAATGATCATGGGCGACGTTACTCTAACGAATTTAAAAAATTTGCGTTATCTTTATATTTTTTGGGACCGAAATGCTATAGGATGTTGAAGAAAACATTAATTTTGCCTTTGAAATGTGTTTTTGAAAGATTTGTACCAAAGGTTCAGTTTTCTGCTGGAATTAATAAAAATCTTTTCGATTTTTTATAACTGAAAGTTGATAAAATGGACGCTAATAGGATTTGTACAATATGTGTTGATAAAATACATATTAAGAAAAACCTATTCTATAATTATGGAAAAGATGAAATTGTTGGATTTATGGATACTGGCGAAACTAAATCTTCAGCACCCGCATGTTCTACTGCTGTCATTATGGCTAGAGGTATCTGTAGTAAATGGAAACAACCATTAGGATATTTTTTTTATAAAACAAGCTGCAATGGTGCTGAACTTAAAAACATTTTAGACAAATACATTTGTGAAATTACCTGGATTGGGTTGAATGTAAAGATGCTAATAACAGACCAGGGCTTCAATTTTATTGATCTTGCCAAACTTCTCAAAGTTACACCAGGTAATACGAAATTTATTTTGGGTGGGAAAGAATTATTATTTTATTATCCACCACATTTCCACCACATTTGATCAAATCGATCAGAAACAACCTATTAAATAACCAATTTTGTTGGGATGGCAAAAAAACATCATGGGGTCATGTTAAATGATTTTATGATAATGACAACCAGTTAAATAATAAATTAGCTCCAAAAATTACCAAGGCTCATATAGAACCTAACAATTTTCAAAACGAAAAAGAGTTTGCTACACAAATTTTAAGTGCTACGGTGGCTGCTGGTTTAAATACCTACATACATGTAAATATTTTGCCAAAAACTGCAATTCCTACAATGGAATTAATATCTAGATACGACAAACTGTTTGACTTATTCAATTCATCCAACTTTAACAGCCTCAAAGAATTCAACAAACCATTTCAAATGCAGAAACATTATGTAGATTTTCTACAAGAAACACAGTCATTTCTTAACCAATTAAAAGTAGTTAATAAAGCTGGAAAACATATGAGTAACTATGTTAAGTATTTAAAAGGATGGCAAATAAACATAAATTTGTTAATTCATCTTTATACTGATTTAAATGGTTTTAAATTTATTTTTACTAGACGATTAACCAAGACTGTCTGGAAAACTTTTTTGGTAGTGTTAGACAACAAAGTGAATGCAACATACCTAGTATAAATGAACAAGTTAAGGAACCCTTTAGTGTTAGTATTTGCGATTTAAATATGTTGGTGGGTACATAATAAACTGTTGTTTAAAAGTTCATTCTTGCGAGAGTTGTAAGAAATTTGCCAAAGATGATGCGGCGCTTGACCACAGCAACATGTTTCTACATTTTAAGGCATACTCTACTCGAAATTCTGCATTTGGAAAAATTCCCCATGAGTCATTTTATAACTATCTGTGTGCGTTGGAAAATTTGTTTTTCAATAATTTTGAAAAATATGCAACAGAAGTAAATGTAGGAAAAAATTTATTGCTTTTGATAACAACACAAATTAAGGATTTAAACCACCCTTGCACGAACTTTCCTGTCGAGTTCTTTCTTAAATTCTTTATTAGATTTAGAATTTATGTGATGCAGTTTACCAACCGAGATTATAAGGAAAAGGGTAGGAAAAATCGACGGCTCTATATTTTTATGAATTTGTAATAATTATTAATTAATATTACTATTACAAATAATATAATTATTAATAATATTATTATATTATTATATTATTATATTATTATATTATTATATTATTATATTATTATATTATTATATTATTATATTATTATATTATTATATTATTATATTATTACATTATTATATTATTATATTATTAATATTATTATTAGTATAATTGTTTAATCCCTGCTCAGTTTGATAAGTATTTTTTATTTTTTTTATATTGTTTATTTGGGAGAATTATTTATTATAATTTAATTTGTATATTTCGCGCTCTAGACATATTTGGTGTTTTTTGTACTTTTACTGGTTCCCACGTGACCTGTAGGACCTATAGCTCACCGCTTCTATTAAAGAAATGTATGTATATCGCGAACTCTTGACCGGTCAACTTCGATTCGCATTTTGTGTGTCAAATTCACAATTATTCTCATTGCTCTGCTTCACTACTTTTTTCGTGACTATTTCGCCGAATTGCCATCCACGATTACCGCCAACACCGTCCGGAAAAGGAGATATAGTTTCAAACGGGAAAAAAGGTAAGTGCAAAACACTTCCCAATTTGTCACGTTGATTTTATTAGAATCGCAAAAATCCAAAACTATAGAACCTTGCGCTTTTAACATTTTGGTCCTTCGAGCCGGATTTTTCGGCACTAGCAAATCTATAGTTTTGAATTTTTAATTCTCCCAATTTAAACAAATTTAAACTCATTTCGCGTTAAAATTGGTGAATTTGAGCATTCCGCTGTACCTCTAACGTTTTTTGTCGCATTCCACTTTTATTCTTTGCAACTTTTTATACTCGCACTGTTAGCTTTCTTGTCACAAATATCTTCTATCTTTCTTTATTGATAAATTTTCTCACTCGCCTATTTTAAAACATTATTGTTTGTTCTCTCGCATATTCTCTTTATTATGGCTGTGGCAAAATTAAAACAAGCTTTAGCATATCGGCAAGATATTATAGATCAGGTTCATGAAATTCAGAATATCGCGCAGCAAGCTCATCTGAAGGATGAACCGTATGATTTTCTATATATTGAGTTGAAAACTCGATATTTGAATCTTAAAACGCTATTTCAGGACTTTAATACTCAGCATGTAGTTATCTTGGGTATAATTTGTACGCAAGATGGTGCTGATATGCGGACACAAACTGCTGTTCGCGAAGAGTTTCAGAAAGATTATTACACCATCAAATCCATTTATTTTGATCTGTTTGAAAATCCTCCTCTCGATCCTCCACTCACCAAGACCGCTACTAGTCATGTTAAATTGCCGCGACTTGAACTGTCCAAATTTTCGGGTGATGTCAAAAATTGGAAATCGTTTCTGGACATGTTTGATTCAACTATTCACGAAAACGCCACTCTGTCTCCAATTGAGAAATTTAATTTTCTCACTTCGTGTCTGGAAGGTGCTCCCCTCTCACTAGTTCAGTGCCTTCCCAAATCTAGCGCGAATTATCAAATCGCTTATAATACGTTGCTAAAACGATATGACAATGCACGTCTACTAGCTGCTTCACATTGGAATGCTATTGATAATTATGCTAAAGTTACTGATGCTATCGCCAGTTCACAAACTCTTCGAAAATTAATTAATGTGTTTACAGAAAATATTGCTGCTCTAAAGAATCTTGGGCATAATGTCGATCAGTGGGACTTTGTGTTTTTTCATATGTTATTGAAACGTTTAAATACAGAAACTGTTACCCGGTTTGAGTTAGCTAACATTTCCACCGAAACACCCTCGTTTAAATTACTGACGGACTTTGTGACTAAACAGTGTGATGCTTTAGAGAGTGTTTCTTTCATGCATGAATCGCCAGCTAAAAAACCTCAATCCTCGACTAGAGTTCTTAACTCTTTTTCTCGACCTCGACAAGGGTCTTCCTTTGTAGTGAAAGTTGATAGGGCGTGTTCACTCTGTAGCAATGATCATCTCATTTATACATGCCCTGAATTTCTTTCCAAATCTCCAAAAGATCGCTACACCATTGTAAAAAAGCACAAATGGTGCATAAATTGTCTTGGTGACAAACATCAACTAAAGGCTTGCAGCTCAACTTCTACGTGCCGTACCTGTAATCAGAATCACCATTCCTTGTTGCATTTTAGTTCTGATCGCTCTCTTCCGTCTATCTCTACTTCTCCCTCGACGTCTCAGGACATCACTAGTTTGACTAGCCTTATTCCTGTTCATTCAACGGTTCTTTTGTCAACAGCGGTGGTTGACATTCGCGATCGAGTAGGTAATATCCAACCGGTACGAGTTCTGTTGGATAATGCCAGCCAAGCTAACTTTATGACAGAAAAATGCGCATCTCGTTTGGGACTAATACAACAGACTCTTTCATTCACTATTAGTGGTTTAGGGACAATGCAAACAAAAGCCTCTAAGGGCGTTAGTTGTACATTTTATCCTCGAAATGTGTCTGATCCCAAATTCATGATAGATGCCGTTGTTCTTCCCGAAGTGTGCGGAAAGATGCCTAGCTCATCTTTTACTCATCAACGCTGGGCCCATATCTCCAATATTAAGTTAGCAGATCCGCAATTTAATGTTTCCCATGCCATAGATATGCTGTTAGGTGCTGATGTTTTTGCTCAACTTATCGAATCTGGCCAAATTGTAGGTGCCAAAAATGAACCGGTTGCTCTTAACACCAAGTTAGGATGGATTCTTATGGGAAATGTTAACTTCAACTCATGTTCAATTACTTCTTCTCTAAATGCATTTTGTACCACTATTCAAGAAGCTCCGCTAGATGCAATTGTCAAGAAGTTTTGGGAAATTGAAGAAATTCCGGCTGTACCCTTCATTTCTGCTGATGATCTACAAGCAGAAATCATTTTCTCGAAGGCTATACGCGTAACATTGACGGTCGATTTGTAGTCTCTCTCCCTTTTAAATTTGACAATCCGACTTTTCTCGATTCTCGTTTAGTTGCTCATCGACGATTACTCTCTCTCGAACGCCGTCTCGCTAAAAATCCTCCTCTTAGACAACAATACCTTACATTTATGCAAGACTATCTTGACTCTGGTCACATGGACCTTGTTAAAAATCCAGTAAACAATCTTCAGAGTTATTATATTCCCCATCACTGTGTAATTAAGCCTGATAGTGTTACCACTAAACTTCGTGTGGTGTTTGATGCGGCGGCTAAAACCTCAGAAAATCTATCTTTGAATGACACGATGTTTACTGGACCTAAACTGCAAAACGACATTTTTAGCATTCTTTGCCGGTTTCGCGTTCATCCGTATGTTTTTACGGCCGATATAAAGCAAATGTATCGACAGATTCTCATCTGTCAACAACATCAACCGTATCAACGAATCTTATGGAGATTTGATCCGTCCGATCCTGTACAAGTCTTTCAATTAAAAACCGTTACGTATGGAACATCATCCGCTCCCTTTTTAGCTCTGAGAACATTAGTACAACTAGCCAAAGACGAAACGAATAACTTTCCATGGGCTTCAAATGTCCTCTTGTCGGACGTGTATGTTGACGACATTGTTACCGGTTGTGCAACTATAACTGACGCGTGTGAACTCAGAATGGAATTGGTAAATCTTTTATCAGCTGGTGGCTTTGAACTACGCAAATGGGCTAGCAATCACCCCGATATTTTAAAAAATATTCCGGACGCACATTGTCAAACTGCTCCACTTAGCTTTGATTCGGACTCACAAGATATTGTTAAAATCCTAGGGTTGCAATGGAACCCGTATGCGGATTCTTTCAGTTACAATGTCCAGCCGATGGATCGTTCTTGTACTAAACGCAATCTTCTTTCTGAGGTCGCCCGAATTTTTGATCCTATTGGCTTTCTCGCTCCTCTCACCTTTTTTGCTAAATTCTTAATCCAACGTTTATGGTCATTAGGTTTGGATTGGGATGAGTCTCCTCCTCCAGACATTTGCCTTCGGTGGCAAGAATACAAAACTCAATTGTCATTGTTGCCTGACCTTCAGGTACCACGCTTTTTATTCAGCCCAATATATAACTGTTGCGATCTGCATGGGTTCTGTGACGCCTCAGAACTTGGCTATGCAGCCGTAATATACATGCGCCTCACTGAACTCAATCAAACGGTTAAAGTTCAGCTTCTTTGCGCTAAATCCAAAGTTGCTCCTTTGAAGCGAATTTCGATTCCCCGCTTAGAATTATGTGCCGCGGTTTTACTAGCCAAATTATTGGATTTGACAGTAAATACCTACAAAGGTTTAATTGTGTTCGACAAGATCTATGGGTGGTCAGATTCTACGGTTACTCTTGCATGGATAAGGTCTTCACCGCATCGGTGGAAAACCTTTGTTGCAAATAGAGTTACCCAAGTACATCAGGTCCAACACGAAATTTTGTGGAATCATGTTCGTTCAGAGGATAATCCCGCCGATTGTGCGTCCCGTGGACTTCTTCCTAAAGATCTTATAAACCATCCTTTATGGTGGGCGGGTTCACCTATATTATATGATCCGAGTCTTACAATTTCAGAATGCCTCACAGAAAGTCACTGGACTAAAGAAATATTACAAGAAGAAAGGATTACAGTGCTTACGACTCAAATTACATATGATTTACTAGATTCTCTAATCAACCGTTTCTCCTCGTTGCGCAAAATTCAAGGTATAATTGCCTATTGCCTCCGATTTGTTGCCAATTGCAAGCAATCCTCTCGCGTTGTATCTCCTCTCTTATCGGCTGAACTTGATCAAGCTCTTCGTATTTTAATTAAACATACTCAGGCCACTGTATTTGCTAACGAAATCACGTCTCTGAACTCTCAGTCGTCGCTACCAAAGTACTTTAAAAAGTTGGTTCCGTTTTTAGATGAAATGGGTGTTCTCAGGGTGGGCGGTCGTTTGATAAATTCCACTCTGCCTTATGATGCAAAACATCCTATTCTTCTGCCTAGTACTCATCGGTTAACCAATTTAATTATTGACCAATTTCATCGCAAATATCTCCACCCAGGTTGCCAAACTTTACATTTTTTATTGCGGCAACAATTTTGGATACTTTCTCCACGAAAGAGCATAAACAGAATAGTTTCAAAATGTATCAAATGTTGGCGTCTCAACCCTCCCATTGTCCAACCACGAATGGGAAATCTTCCCGCTCTTCGACTATGTCAACTAAAACCGTTTGTTTGTGTCGGTGTCGATTATGGTGGTCCGTTCAGGATTACTCTTAGTAAAACCCGAGGAGCCAAAACATTGAAAGCATATATTTGCTTATTTGTCTGCTTTTCGACAAAAGCATTGCATATTGAACTTGCTTCAGATCTAACGTCCGATGCGTTCTTAGCCGCTCTCAGACGTTTCATTGCTCGCCGTGGCCGCTGTAGTCATATCTATTCGGATTGCGGAACCAATTTTGTAGGTGCCCACAAACAAATTTTAGAATTGATGGAAGGGTCAGTTAATCGTGAAGGTCTTCAATGGCATTTTAACCCGCCTTCTGCTCCTCACTTTGGAGGGTTGTGGGAGGCCGGAATAAAATCAGTAAAAACGCATCTTTACCGGGTCATTGGGGAACAAGTGTTGACTTATGAGGAACTTTCCACAGTTCTCGCTCAAATTGAAGCGCTTCTAAACTCACGTCCATTATGTCCTTTAAGCTCAGATCCAAATGATATGTCTGTCTTAACTCCCGGACACTTTCTTTCACTCGAGCCTCTTTCGGCCTTACCCGAATCAGATTTGACAGAAGTACCGTTAAATCGTTTATCACGCTGGCAGTTACTACAACGGTTGCATCAAAATTTTTGGTCTCGGTGGCACCGTGAATATGTCCATACGCTGCAACAACGCAGCAAATGGACCACTCCATCCACTCCAATCGAACTGAATACCATTGTTTTAATTAAGAATAACTTAGTTCCTCCTATGCAATGGAGTCGTGCTCGCGTAGTTGCTGTGCACCCTGGTGCAGATAATGAAGTTAGAGTGGTAACTCTACGTACCTACCAGCAATGGTATGATCAAACGTCCCGTCGTTAAACTCTGTCCCTTGCCAACTTTCCCTATTGCTTAAAAAACCTGTGTTTTAGGTGGGCGGAATGTTTAATCCCTGCTCAGTTTGATAAGTATTTTTTATTTTTTTTATATTGTTTATTTGGGAGAATTATTTATTATAATTTAATTTGTATATTTCGCGCTCTAGACATATTTGGTGTTTTTTGTACTTTTACTGGTTCCCACGTGACCTGTAGGACCTATAGCTCACCGCTTCTATTAAAGAAATGTATGTATATCGCGAACTCTTGACCGGTCAACTTCGATTCGCATTTTGTGTGTCAAATTCACAATTATTCTCATTGCTCTGCTTCACTACTTTTTTCTTGACTATTTCGCCGAATTGCCATCCACGATTACCGCCAACACCGTCCGGAAAAGGAGATATAGTTTCAAACGGGAAAAAAGGTAAGTGCAAAACACTTCCCAATTTGTCACGTTGATTTTATTAGAATCGCAAAAATCCAAAACTATAGAACCTTGCGCTTTTAACAATAATTATCTATATAATTGAGACTGTGCTTTTTATTAAATAAAAATTTCATATTTTTCAAATGTCAACTTATAATTAAGATACTCGCATGAAACAAAATTTAATTTGCGATAAAATGACATAAAAATATCTACAAAAAAATTTCAAATATTCAATAATAAACATATATAATTACTTACCGATCAACTTAAAAACTCAACCAATAAATAAATTAAAGAAAGAGCTGAAAACATTACTTATTAAAAAAGCGTATTATAAAATCAAACTCACATGTTTGTTCACAAGTGTTCAATCAAAAAACTATTAAAAATATTGTTATAATTTTTCGTTAAGATGGGTAAACATGGGCGAAAAAGCAGAAGCCGCTCGTCTTCAGTAGATAAATTGCGAAAAAAACTACACGAATTTCGTAAATTGTTAATGCAGTCCAGATATGCAGATTCAAACGATCGGCAGAGAGACCGCTCCAGATCGCCCAGATTCAGATCTAAATCAGCTTCGTTACGTTTTCTACCACGAGAGCATCGTCAAACAAAAAGCGAACTACAAGAAACTAATTGTAAGTTGAAGGAAGCATGGTTTTAAGCATAACCTCACTTTGTGCGAAACACGATTAAGGGCGGACGTTCCTTGATTTTGTTGTGGCAAATACAGTTTAGGGGTCTTAGACTGTGTGCGCCCGTGCACCGATCCGACAGTCAGATACTATTGCTGTTATGCATGCAGTTTGGGGGTCTCAGACTGTGATATTCTGACAGAATATCTGTATCCAAAAGATTTTTCTTTGAGTTCTGTTTGGAGTAGTTTAAGGTTGAGTTAGGGACCCTAACATAGCCTTTAAAGGAATGAATAATTTCGATTTTCTTATAATATTCAATGTTCTCAGCTCTCAATCGAGATATTGACGCGGTGATGGATACGCATAATAAAATTCCAACCCAGATCGAGCCTGAAACGCCTAGTGTATCGCAGGAGGCACTCAATCTTTTAGGGGAGAACCCCAATCCCGAAAGTCCAAAAGAAGCAATCATTTTGGAGGAACGCTCCAAGCGATGGTCAAATATTTTGCGAAATGGGTTGCCTACAACAGCCTTGAAGACTGTTGAGGATAAATATCCTGCTATAAAAAATTGCCAGTTGGCAAAAGCACTTAAGTTAAACGCAGAAGTCCGGGCTTCTTTAAAAGAAAGCACGGTTAAGCGCGACGACCGCCTAGCTACATTACAATCCCAAATCGGGGTTGGTATTTCTGCTCTTGAAGGAGCATTGAGTGTTCTTGTTGAAAAAGGAAGGGGCAGTGAAAAGGAGTTACAAGTGATTGAAATGGTTAGCGATGCTGCTAGAATCATGGCTGATTTTAGCAGCAACAGAATAGTTATGGTTATTCTAATGGTTATGCTAGCTGCAGTTGCACTGTTAGAAATAAATAAACCAGAAAGAAAAGCGAGACGCTGGTGGGTGAAACCATTGCTCAAGCAAGACCGTGGAAACATCAATCTGGCCCAAGAGTTCTCCAATTCTGACCAGGAGAGTTATAAGAATTATCGGAGAATGGATGAACGAACGTTGTTTTTTTTTTAGTTGTCCAATGAAAAGAAGGCAGTTTCCTCTGCATTTTCGTGTATTCAAAGTATTAAAAGGTTGGGTTATGTTCTAATTGTCAGTCAATTTGTAACTAAGGGAGGCATGATATATTTTAAATTTGGAGGTTTGATACATGTATCAACGCTCCCTAACAACACATATTTTTACAGAAAATGCCTTTCAAGTGAAAAAAAAGTCTGACAGAGTTCCAGTGTCACCTGAACGGATAAAGCTAGCAGTTAGGAAGGTTGTCAATGGTAGTAAGCTACGCACAACTGCAAAAACATACGGAATTGATAAAATTACTTTGAGAAGATATGTTAAAAGATTTAGAAAAAATTGAGAGACTCAATCATACCAGCCACATTACAACACCGGCCAAATTTTCAATAATCGACAGGAGAAGTTGCTTGGAAAATATTTGCTTAAAGCAGCAAGTATGAATTATGGATTAACCACGAAAGAAACCCGCGAACTTGCTTAGACCTTTGCATTAGCAAATGGACTTTCACCTGCAACTTGGGCAAATAAACAAACTGCCTCGCGTGATTGGTTACGAGGTTTTATGGCCCGTAATAATTATTTATCGTTAAGAACTCCAGAAGCGACAAGCTTAAGTCGGTCTACTGTTCTACTGTATTTAATAAACACACAGTAACAGAATTTTTCAACTTCCTTCATGAAGTAATGGTCCGCCACAGCTTTGAACCTTCTGCAATTTACAACTGTGATGAAACGGGTGTCCAAACATCTCACAAACCCCGGAAAATTATTTCGAAGAAAAGACAAACACAAGTTGCAAAAGTAACTTCCGCAGAACGAGGAACTGCTGTCACCGTTTGTTGTGCTGCCAATGCAACGGGTAATTCAGTGCCACCGTTTTTTATCTTCCCTAGGCAGAATCTTCAGGACTACATGACTGCAGGCGCCCCTCCTGGGTCATTGGCTGTAACACATGCCAGTGGTTGGATGACCGAAGAGAATTTTGAGAAATATCTCATGCATTTTATTAAATCTGCTAAATGTTTCCTGGACAACAAAGTCCTTCTCATTTTAGATAACTATCGAATGTCCCCGAATGGACTTGACATTTGCAAGAATAATGGGATAATTCTCCTTACCTTACCACCACCCACCAGTCATAAGCTGCAACCCTAAGCTTCAAGACCTATTTTAATCAGGAGTGTGACTCATTTATGGTCAATAATCCTGGGCAGACAAAAAATTTGAAAAATATACCAACTCTTGCATGACGATCACATCAAAGAGGATTGATTCACCCCTGTAAACATTACCAAGGGATTTGAACATACGATAATTTGTCCGTTCAGGCCCCATGTATTTTCCGACGCTGATTTTGCTTCCGCCTCTGGGACAGACAGACCCAATCCTCATAGAGAAATTGAGCAAACACAATTGGAAGCTGTAAACGATGTGCAGAATGAATCAGGTAATGAGGACGCAGACGAAAATATTGCTGGTTCTTCCACTTCTTATAAAAATCTGGAAAAAAAACCGCTGCTAGATCTTTAAAAACTCCAGAAGAAGTACGTCCGTATTCCAAGCCTCCACCTCAAAAAAACACAAGCGACAAGAAAACCAATCAAAACAAAAATATTAACAGACACGCCAAACATGAAAGAAATAAAAGAAGATTGTTTACAAAAACAGAATAAAAAAGATACAAAAAAATGCAAAGAGAAAGGTTTTTCCAACCGTGAAAAAAAAAGCCGTTGAAAAAAAAGCAAAAGTTGTGTGTAGATCCTGATTCTGATTTGGAAGTTTTGTCATCGGTTTTATCTGCCAGCTCTTCTGAATGAACAGATATAGAAACTCAAATGATACAAGAATTAGATGAAGAAAATTTTGCCAATGGAATAGTGGAAAAGAATGATTTCATTCTAGTTAAATTTTTAACAAAGAGAAGCCATAAATATTAATTTGGGCAGGTCTTGGACATCGAACTAAATGGGGACTATCAGGTTAACTTCATGAGGCGTACATCACCCGGTTACCAATTTATTTTTCCAACCGTTGAAGATCTTTCAAGAGTATCTGCTAATGATGCTGTAAAATTGCCTCCTCCGTGTAATGTAGGAGATACTGCAAGAGTGAACCGCAAGTTGAGTTTTCCTACTTCGTTCACGAAATTTGAAAACATTAATTAAAATGTATAACCACAATATGCAATAAACGTGACAACTTCTGAACGATGTATCATTCCTCCCATATGCCCGCCTCATATATCCCATATTTAGGGAGCCTTGATACAAAAGTGAATTTTTTTATATTGAATCACATTTTATAATGAATCTATGCATTGACACTTATATAAAGTAATTTAGAAGCATTACTCTATATCTGGGTCAAATATCATAAGTTTGAATGCATTATTTTTATATAAAAAATTGTTTAAAAAACGGATATCAACCCTCCCCACGTTCCCCTATTATTGTTAAATGAAAAAAATATATTATATTTTTTTTTAGTTTGTACAAGTTCTAGTTTTATTTTAATTGAAAAATATGAAAATAATAGATAATGTGGATTATAATTTGGAATCTTATCTTTTCCGTTGAGTTCGAGAATCTTAAATCCACTCATCCTGAACCTGATATTGAATCAGTACCAGTATCCGAACAACCAATCCTTGAGCCCGTACCTGGTGTTATTTTTGAAATTCATAAAACAGAAAATAATATGGAGGCTGCACCACGCAGATACAACAAAATCACTAAGTTTTTAGCCACTTTTTATAAAAAAATATTATCGGTTGAAATTCTTGTGTGCAACTAGGCATAATAAAGCAGAAAGGTTAAAAGATAAATTAGATTTAAAAATTAAAAAATTAGAAATTATAAAATTGCAAAATGAAATTAAAAAATTAAATAATCTCTAAAATATATTGCTCGTATTTATAGGTCGAATCTGTGCACATCTGTAAGTTCTGTAACAACCTTTACAATTAAAAAAAAAACAATATTAAAAATGATTGTTGAAATAGTTTTTTAATACTATATCAATACTATTATAATTGATACTACATCAATTAAAATATATCTAAAATCAAATATATATATATATATATATAAAGTAGTATATTTCGAACAGACGTTATTTTGACAAGACGTATTTGAACAAGATGTTATTTTGCTGAGCTTATTATTATGGACAATACGACCGACTCGTAAGCCTCCATTTTGCTTTATACAACCTAATTTTCAATACCTAATGCTGGTTGCTTGATTCTTATTGTTTACCTTTCTTTAACTAGGGATTCAGCTCACCAAATCACCCTATAAAAATTAGTGATCCTAACCCAACGACAAACAAAGCATTGTAAAGGCCAGCGTGTTTATCGAGGGTGTATATATGTTTATAAGTATAATTTGTTGCGTAAAATTGTGTAAGAACGTTCAACTTCGGTATATTAAATGTATTTTTAATTAATATATCTCTCCAATAATCTATTGGAGATTATTGGACTCTATTATGGAGACTATTGGACTCTATTAATCCAATAGTCTTTTACAGTTTAATAACGTATGTCAACGATCGGCTCCCGGCACTAGAAATAGCGTGCATCCATCGAGTCGTCAGAGCCCCTCCCGTGCCAATTGTTAACAGCCATTGTCATAAGATATTATTAGAGTTATTTCAGATGTATTAATGTACTTATAATTGATTCGATAATTACTTATTGACTATTAAAATTTGTAACAAAACTTTTTAATATATAATGATATATAACAAAAGAATTTGTCGATACCGGAGACACTGCTGAAGCAGCACCAGTGCGCACTTTTTGTACACGGTCTTTTCGATCACGAACAAAGGAAGAACATTAACCGGCCGCCATTAGTTAGTTCTATACAAGTCCAGTCACTGTTCTATTTTAGTTTTAAAGTTTATTTTAAACAACTTTGTAGTAATTATTTCCGGTAATAAATCGATTCAACTTTGTCACTGCGTTTATTTGGTAGAGAAAACAATTTCTTTACAGTATGCTTATATTGAAAAATGCATTTTAATTAGGAGCAGTACGTAAGTACCACCAAGTACCAAACAATTTTTTATAAATATAATATGAACTTTGTTAAGCTTAATTTACTAATTTATTATCATAGTCGCAGCGACCAAAACTCAATTATTTTCAAATGGAAAAATAAAACGAGAAGGTAAAAAGGGCAAACGAACAAATCAAAGACGCGATTGGCTATAAACTTCGAGTAGAGGCAGAAGTCCGTTATTTAAAAATATGCTTGAAGGATTACCAAAAAGAACTTAAGAAATAAGCAACTCTGCAAGCGTAACAGAAGCACACGGAAGTACAATACACTATATTAGTGATGACGTAGAAGCGGCATTTTTGTTGGAGTAGAAATGACTTATGGGTCAAACAAACAACTATATCGAAAACTCGAATTACAACGAATACTTCAAACTACGTTCGACACGCGTCGAAAACTCAAATCACTTTCGTTAGTCGCTTTCTACTCGTATTGCTGTTTTAAAAAAGATGTTAATTAGTGTATAGATGTTTTATTAATTTGCATAAGGTAAGTAAACCAATTGATGTGTTTATTTTTAATATTTATTTTTAATTATACATCTATTTTAACGTTGAGTTTTACGTTAAAATAGATTTTTATTCAAATCGATGTTAATCTGTTATTCTCGGTTTCTACAATGATTCTAAAAAAGCCAATAATTAAATGGCTAAAGTAGGTAATTCTGAATGGGCCACATTTATTTTTTTAGAAACATAATTGTCGTATATTTTCTACTAATACAAAAAGTTTTTAAAGTAATATTTCAATTATGTATTTTCATATATTGTTATTTTAATTTTATTGTTTTGTATTTTAATTTAATTTTTTTCTTAAAATTTTTGGAATTTGCATATTAATAAGAATATATTTTTTAACTAAATTATTTTAATGTAACCTATTTTATAAATTATTTGCAATTAAATTATATGACTTAAATCAATGGCGTATTACAAAAGAAACGCGGGTGCCCAAAGGTTAAGTGCTTGCGAATAGTGTTTTTTCCCTCAACATGTGTCGAAGCAATAATTAAGTTATAATTTTATATTTGCTAAGTAAGTTTTTAGCAAAGTTAAGTTAATTTTTCGTTAGTTACAATGAGTTGAAAAACGATTAGGATTAAAAATAATCAATGGATCGATCGCCCATCTGATACTCGACCATTGACTCCAAAGTCGCACATTATAAATTCATGTTTTGCATTACAAATGGCCATAAGCACTAAACTACTATAGCCCTTGTAGTTATAATAGTACGCTCCACTCGCTGGAGGCGGTTTTATTTGATGTTTTCCGTCTACCACTCCCAAACAGTTAGGAAAGATGCCACGTCTTTCAAATTCTTGAGCAATATTTTTTCATTCAACTTCAGTTGTTGGAAACTAAAAATTAAATAAAATTATAATAAGTTACTATTATATTATGCACTGTAATATTATTGTTATAGGCAAATTATGAACGTTAAGATTCACAAACTCCGACACTAGACAAGGAGATGTTCAGGAAAAGAACAATTCAAAGTGTATACAAAGCAGACAATTCACAAACACCTACAGCAGAAAATATAGAGGAGCAACGCAATAGCACAGTAGAGAAGAAGAGGTCCCTGACAAAAACCATTCAAAGTGTGGATAAAGCAAGAAAATCTTGGATTTGTTAGGCGCTAAACTTAACGTTAATACTGAACCTGGAAATGAATTTACTATTGTCGGCAAAAATATTGCTGTCAAACTGCGGCGACTGCCAAACGAAACAAGAATATATACAGCGAAACTCATTAATGATCTATTGTTTCAAGATTACCTGGGACTAGTCAACGCACTCACCCAAATTACACCTGAAAAAATGCAATAGCCGCCGAATTATCAACAAAACTATCCCAACTAACATTTTTAGTGATCGGAACGTTTATTCGACGACTACTGATTCGTGAAAGTGATTTGCTACTATAACCTGGCACGTAATTATAACGATTTTATTACATTTTTAAACACAAAATGGGGAACGATATATCGGTACTTGCTACCTCACTGCGACTACTTTAGAACGCATATGAGCACGTTTCGCGAACGTTCTGTACTCGTAAATTGGTAGTCGCAACATAGTTGCTGCAACTTTAAATTAACTAATGGTTATAGCGTGCTCTTTGTCTTGCAACCGTAGTCATTATATATTTTTAATCTCTATTTAATTTTAGCAAAATGGATAGTTTAGCTGGGCTCTTGTAAAATGATTTCAAGTGATATGGCAATGTTACACTTTATACATAAAACTTATTCTTTTTTTACCTTTAGTTTAGCAAAACTAAAACAAATGTATGTAATTTTTGATAAACATGCTAGTAATACTTATAAAAATATCAACGCGTTCGTCTAATTTATTAATTTTATTGGTATAATATTTTTTCACCAATATTAGAAAATCACAAAAATTAAAAAAGTTACATCAGAAACTATTATCGAGTATTTTATTTAATTTTTATAATAATCTATATTATAAATCTTATATTATATTATAAATATTATAAATATAATAATCTATATTATAAAAATGCATTTTTCACATTTTTTCAGATCAAAATAAAGAATCAATTTATTATTTTATAATATTTACAATAATGGCGTCCATAGGAATATTATTAAAAATGGAAAGTACAAAAAAATGAGTTTAAAGTTTTGTATATGTTAACAAAGTTATTAATAGTAACAAAAACTATTTCATTAAAGTTTCTTTTACTAGGAAGTACCAATAAATACTAACGCGTCGAACATTATTACTCTAAGTTAAGTTGCAATAACGTTGCTTTTCTATTTTTTGTTTCCTTCAAAGTGAAAGCCGCAACTCTATAGTTATTTCTACTAGGCCTTACTTGGAAGGTATTGTCGAACTCACTATAACCACAAAATTTCGGCGTGCTTGTGTGCTCTAGTTTGGTGCTATTGTCTCTTGTGTGTGCACGTTTATGTTAGGGTTTGTTGTTGCACACAAAAACGCGACGTAAATTAACTTAACTATTTATTAAACTTAACTTAGTAATATAATTAACCGAATTAATATCGGCAGGTTGTGGTGATTGTTGAAACTAAGACTGGCTTTTCTGAAGTCACTCTCCACTACTAATTACAACTATTTTATAACATAGGTGTTTGCCAAAAAATAATCTGTTTGTTAGAAAACTTCTAAGAAATGTTTTCGAAGAAAATGCTAAGTTGTTGAAATAAAATAGTTACAATTATAGAGAAGTTGATTACATATTGTATTATGGAGGAAATATAATATTATTATTATTCACTAGATAAAGTACGAAACTTAATATAAATTAATTATACAGGGTATACAACATCCCTCCCTTGTTTAAGAATTTTGATAATGATTTTATATAAAATTAAATCAAAATTAAAACATACCTAAAATGTGGACTTATTTATTATAATTAGTATCTTAGATACTCATCTTAACCTAAACTTAAAATACACATATAACATTTTATTATTGGAAGTCCAAATTACGAAAACTATTTGTAATTGATCTTCTTCCACGAGGCACATAAGTTGTTTCGGTAATGTCATTATCATTACTTATGTTCTCTCTTCTTTGAAGTTGTTGTAGTCTCATTATTTGTTCTTCAGTGATGTTCAATCTTTCGTTATGATTAGTAATGCAAATTCTGGGACAACTTCCATGATTTTTAGGAAAGTGTTTTCCAATAAACGGTAGCCAAGAACATCTACAACAGTAGCAACAACATATGTAAAATATAAATATAGTCAATATTAATCCTATTATGGACATTAATATTTTGAACCAAGAAGTATGATAAATCACGTATTTCTTCTCAAGGCTTTCTTCCAGAATTTTATCAAATTGATTCAACTTGTGTTGAGCATGACGTAATTCGTCCAAATTGAGATTGTTCAATTCCAATGGTTTCATCACTATTTCTTCCTCACGCAAATAATTAATTTGTTTTATGCAACAGTCGTCCTCGGAAATTTTCACAGTTGGTATATAGTTTGTAAAATTACTTGTCCCATTAGATGTAGATACTAGCACAGTATTGAATGTATAGGCTTTACACTTGGCATTTAGACGGAGGATACCTGAACCATTTAAAGTCACGTCAAATATTTGAGAGTTTGTTTGATCACAGCTTATTGTTGTTAGTACAGGTTTGGTGATAACATACAACCATGAATTTATGTTAAGAGGATGCCAAAGTTCCATATTAGCTTTTATCGTCTTTGTAGAACAATCTTCGGGGATGATATTAGTTAGGGTATTTTTCAATACTACTTCACACACAGGATTTTCGGCATTAATTTGAATTGCAGAATTTGAGCAAATGTAGTCATCTCGCGTCAGTTTTTTGCATGAATTAAGATTCTTTAAACGACAAAAGTGCGTTCGAGTTGTACTCATAAGAAGGTATGGGAACATTGGATCAATATATGAGTAAATATTAGAATGATTAAAGTTTGTTGGTAATGGAATTAAATTATACATGTTGAATAGTTTGTCTTGAACAAGTGGAATTTGGATTGCATAGATTAACATTTCGTTAATATACATTACATTAAGTTCATTAACTGAAAAATATTTATAAACGTTTTGATAGTCATAAGGATTAATTGGAAATTGAATATCCGAACTAAGTTTAATTTTTAACAGTTCTCTTTGTAAATCTTTAGGAGATATTACTGAAGGATGTAAAACATTTTGTTTAGCAAATAGTATTGAAGAAATTATTTCATCAAATTCCTCATTAAGTTCATTAATAATTTGAACCAAGATATTAATATGGTCCGTTACTAGTTGCGAATGAATTATTGGATTTATTGCTCTAGTAGTGGCTAAAGCAAATTCATTGAATTTCTTAATGTTTTCATTGAGTTTCTGTTCGTTTGTACGTAAAGTTATTATTGAATCATTATAATTTTTTATTGCGTTTGATATTACATGAACTTGTTCTTTCATCAGCATTTGCACGTCATGGTTTTCTTCTAACAGCATTTTGATAGAGTTTGAATAAAATTGTGCATCACCTGCTTCAGGTGTTCCAAATAACCAATTAAGAGCATATGACACTCCATTAAAAATTCCGCGCTTTCTACGAGAATTTTCCAGATTTTTACCCACCAAATGTGAAATGGTTTCGAATTTGTTTGCTAATTGTGGAAGTTGAATTTTTATAAGATTTAGGGAATCATGACAATGAAATGTTCGTAATTCACTGCCTTCTATATCATTACAAATTTTAATTGTTTTGGAAAATATCGATTGAGTGAATATTAGTTTTTTATGATAGAATGAAATATTATTAAACGATAATAACGTGTATTTATCCGTGGAGATTTTTGCGTGGCCAAAATTTAAATAAAATATTCCTGATGGATTTTCAATAATTGTGTTGGTATATGGTTTAGTTGGTTCAGTTTGTATAAGGGAAAATAAAAATGGTAAAAGTATTATCTGAATTCGGAGTCTAATCGACTTCATTATCTGAAACAAAAGGTTTCAATAAATTAGTATGGTAAGTACAATGCTTATTATTCTTAATTTCTAGTTCAACTGTATTATTATTATTTACTTTCAAAATTTTGTAGGGACCTTTAAAGTTTGGGGATAACTATTTACTAAGCCCTGGTTTATATTGTTTGTTACATAAATAAACTAAATCATTAACATTATAATCAATTTTATTAACCTTTTGATCATAATAGGTTTTAGATTTTTCTTTACATTTAATTATGGCATTGCGTGCTAACTCATGAGATTTATTTAACTTAAATTTCAAATTAGCGTAATAATCATCATAAGTATATTTGAAATCAGGTGGTGATGATATAGATTGTGGAATATATGCCTTGTGTCCAAATATCAATTCATAGGGAGTGTGATTAGTAGACCTGTGTATATGAGTATTGTAAGTAAACATTGATAAAGGAATGAACTCATCCCAATCAGTCTGATCTTTGTTTATATAATGTTTCAGGTATTCTTTTAACGTGAAGTGACTTCGTTCCAATGCTCCATTGGTTTGTGGGTGGTAAGGAGTCGAAAATATATGTTTAATTTTGAACAATTTATTCATTTCTTTAATTATTTTTGAAGTAAATTCAGTACCATTGTCAGATAGTATTGTTTCAGGGATTCCAAAAATTGTAATAAAATTCACAAGTTTATTTGCTACAGTTTCAGCTTCGTGATTGGGTATAGCATATGCATATGAATATTTTGTCAAATCATCCTGCATCGTTAATATATATTTGTTTCCATTTTCAGTCAATACTAAAGGACCAACTATATCAATTGCCAGACGTTGAAATGGAGTTTCACTTGTTGTTGTGATCTGCATGCTAGCTTTCCCAGATTTAGAATTAGATTTATTTAATTGACAGGATTCACAAGACTTAATAAACATTTTTATATCTCTTTTCATGTTGTTCCATTTGAAATTTTCCTTAATTCTTTTATAGGTACGGTTATAACCGGAGTGACCCGAAATAGCAGAACTATGATTTTGCTCTAAAACTTGTTTGATTTCCTCTTTGGATTGAGGTCTTATTTTTGGTTTGTTTACTAAAACTATCTTTATTTTGTTTCCAAAAATGTATTCTATTAGTTCATTAAACATGTTTTGATTTAAGTTTTGATATTCTTCTAAAGGATTTTTTATATAAAGTGTGTGAATTTTATCTTTCAACAATTGTTTTTTAAGGTTTTGAAAAGAGTAGAATAATTCTTTATATGAAATTTTGTCAAAATGATTTAGTTTAGCTATTATTAAATATGATTGTTGTTTCTTTGAATTTACAAGCGGTACAGTGTCGTATAGATCAATGTCATTTGGAATTGATTGTAAATCTTGACATACACATAAATTTTGATAGTAGATGTTATTTTCATCTAAATCTTTAGAATATACTAAAGCATTTGGAAATTTATCGAAAATATTTTCTTTAATAATTTCGATTTCCGAAACATTTTCTTTCGTATAATGGAACTTAACAAAATCTTGATAACTTCTAGTTTCGGTCAAATATATATTTAAAGTATCAACTGGGTTACGAGATAGAGCATCGACATTAGAATTTATTCTTCCAGGTTTAAATTTTATTTCATATTCAAATTCCTCTAGTTTTAATCTCCATCGTAATAAACGATTGCAAGGATTTTTGCAGTTGAACAACCATGTTAAGGGTTGATGGTCGGTATAAATAAGAAATTGTCTACCATAAATATATGGTCTAAAGTGTTCTGTGGCCCAAACGATAGCCAGTAATTCTTTTTCTATCGTAGGGTAATTCACTTCTGCATTATTTAGAGTTCGCGAAGCAAATGCAATCGGTAAATCCTTACCTACTTCACCTTGAGATAGAACGGCTCCTAATGCATAGTTGGATGCATCGGTAGTTACTATAAATTTTTTGTTAAAATCTGGATATTGAAGAATTGGATTGGACGTTAAAATAGATTTAAATTTTTCAAATGATTCTGTTTGAATCGGTGTCCAATTAAATTGGACGTCTTTTCTTAGCAGACTTGTAAGTGGTTTTGCTATTGCTGCGAAGTTGTTAACAAATCGACGGTAATAACCAACAAGGCCTAAAAATTGTTTGATTTGTTTAGGATTTTGTGGTATCGGATACTGAGTTACTGCTTTAATTTTCTCCGGGTTGGGAAGTACGCCTTTCTAACTGATTATGTGACCTAAATATGCGATTTCGCGATGCATGAATTCACACTTATCGGGTTGGAGTAGCAGATTATTTAATCTGAGGCGTTCAAATATCACTTGTAGTTTATTTGAGTGTTCTTGGATTGAATTGGCATAAATAACAATATCGTCTAGGTAAACGAAACATTGCAAACCTTGTAAGCCGGTTAAGACTGTATTCATTAGTTTCTGAAATGTTGCTGGAGCGTTACGCAACCCAAAAGGCATTCGAACGTACTCATAGTGACCGGATGGTGTTGAAAATGCCGTTTTATAGCAATCTTCAGGTTTCATTTCAATCTGATGGAAACCGTTGGCGAGATCTAGCGTTGAAAAATATTTAGAATTGCCTAACTGGTCAAGAATCTCTTCTATGTTCGGTAATGGGTAAGCGTCGCCGATGGTTACGTTGTTCAAGTTTCGATAATCTATAACTACGCGCCACTTTTTTTTATTAGAAGCATCCGTTTTTTTCGGTACTACCCAGATTGGGCTAGAAAATGGAGAAACTGATGGGCGAATTATATTCTGTTTTAACATATTGGAGATTTGTTTTTCGACCTCACTTTTATGTATTTCTGGAAATCGATAAATCTTACTTTGAATTGGATTTGGAACTGAAACATTAATTTCATGTTGAATGGTTTTCGTAGATGTAAGTTTATCGTTGGGGAGATAGAAAATATCGTTGAAACTTTGACATATTTGTAGTATTGAGTGTTTTTCCTCAATGTTTAAATGATCTAAACGAATATTTTCCTTTAGTAATTTTAATCTTTCCGATTCATTAGCATGATTCAAATTTATTTGTTCAACATTCATAAGATAAGAAACGGTTTCTTCAAAAGGTTCAAGGTACAGATTAATCGATTCTATTTTAACTCTATAATTATTTGTGTTTATGATAGTGGTTATTGCTTGTTTTTCAGTATCTACCTTAACAATTGATTTCGCTAAATAAACTCCATTACAAATGTTGATTTCAGGACATATACCTTGATTGATATTTTGATTTAGAATATTTACTTTGATTAAGGTTTCTGACCGCGAATTTAAGAAGTAAGAGTTAGTCAGTTGTTGTGGATTGGAATTCAAATTTAGTTTGATAGGAAAAGGTAGAGATTTAATTTTTAGTTCATTCGTATAAAAATTGATTTCGGCACTTTCGTCTTTTAAAAAGTCGTTTCCTATCAGTCCATCAAATGGTACATTAGCATCATGCTCCACAATATGAAATTTTACTTTGAAGTTTTTATTATGAATTTGTAGATTTAGAATAACACTACCTATTGTCTGTACTAAATTGTTTTTACTTAAGCCGTGTAAAGCAAGAGTCTCGTTAGTATTAATATTTTGAATTTCAATTAAATGTTTGATTTTAGACGAGTTAATTAAAGAAACATTTGCTCCAGTATCGATTAAGAATTTTAATTCTTCGTTTTTAAAATAGGTTTTTATGTATGAAGTATTTTGATTAGTAACATGTACATTCATTGATTTAGGATTTACGTCAGATTTAAGATTTTGAGTTTGTAATGTATCCGGATTACTTCTCAATGAAGTTTTACGGGAGTTTGTTGCATTAAAATTTGCGATTTGTGATTTTGTATGAGTTTGTTTTGCAACTACATTTAGATTTTGAATTACTTCTTGATTTTGAATTGGAACTAGGAATTGATTTTGAATTAGTTGATTGATTTGATTTTGTTCGCCTGTTGGATCTACTCGTTGTCCGCAGGATAGGCGCACGCCTGGGACATTTGAGAGTTTAAATGAATTGAATTAGATTCTTGAGTTGATTGTTGTTTTTTCTTATTATTGTATTCTCTTTTTCTACATTCATTAATTACATGTCCATTTTTCTTGCAATAATTGCAAAATTTTGGATTATTAATATTAGTTTGATTGTTATAATTAGAAGATTGATTGGAGTGAACATTTCTCGAATTTTGTGAATTAGTTGAGCCTGGTTTTTTGAAACAATCAATAGTGTTATGAGTTTTAGTTTTACAAAATGAGCAGTATTTGTTCGTTGATTTATTAATTGAATTATAGGATTTTTTCTTAAATTCATGAGTAGAAATTCTTAAGGCTCTTTCTTCTTCCGTAGCTTTCGATAATGCTTCGATTAAAGTTTCATGTTTTTGAGCTCGTAAGAATCGCGAAATATCTGGAATTGCGTGATAGATAAATCGATTTAATGCTAGTTCGTTAATTGTTATGATTTTTCCGCGATGTTCGTTATCGTTAGTAGAAGTAATTGAATTTAGAATGCGTGTAGTAATTTTGTCAATGCGATCGTAGTATGATAGAACAGATTCTTGAGGATATTGACGAATAGAATTCAACTCTTCCATTAATTGTACATAATGCTTTTTGTCTTGAAATAAATTATCTAGAATTTCCGACAATTCATCCCAATTAGTAACATCTTTACCTTGTAGTTGAGTGCGAACTGTACCAGTTAATTTTGAAAGAATAAAAACAAATAATGCTTGTTTCTGTGTTGCATGCGCAAGTTTTACCGCATTATTACAGTTAGCCTTAAATTCTTTAAATTCCAACCTATTACCATCAAAACTTTTGGGAATAAGCGAACACAAAAATTGCAATCGATAAGTAGGTTCAGTCATTTTGAATAAAAAGATGTAGAAAGGATATTCAAGGAGAAATAAAACAACACGAATTTTACTTGAATCGAAATAAAGTAATCAAAATTAACTTACATGCAATATTTGTGCAACCGACAACGATGATGATGTGGACACGAACGCTGAGCTGCTGCTGAGTGCTGACCCTCTCGACTCTGCTAGTTGCCCCTTGGTCGTGAATGATCCAATCACTTTCCAAACAATTTTCACAATTTTGGATAAAATATCCCTCTTCTGACACCAATTAAGTTAGGGTTCGTTGTTGCACACAAAAACGCGACGTAAATTAACTTAACTATTTATTAAACTTAACTTAGTAATATAATTAACCGAATTAATATCGGCAGGTTGTGGTGATTGTTGAAACTAAGACTGGCTTTTCTGAAGTCACTCTCCACTACTAATTACAACTATTTTATAACATAGGTGTTTGCCAAAAAATAATCTGTTTGTTAGAAAACTTCTAAGAAATGTTTTCGAAGAAAATGCTAAGTTGTTGAAATAAAATAGTTACAATTATAGAGAAGTTGATTACATATTGTATTATGGAGGAAATATAATATTATTATTATTCACTAGATAAAGTACGAAACTTAATATAAATTAATTATACAGGGTATACAACATTTACATTTAGTTTCACTTTTACCCAGCAAACACACGTGTTGGCCGAAGGTCGGGCGATTGCTGGAATCGACGGAAATGCAGTGGCATCGGGTACCATATATCTATTAAGTGTTATGCCGATGTCAGTAATTAGCATCGTTTTTATGTAGTATTTTGGTTGACATAATGTTGGCATAATGTTGGATTGATGTCGGTAAAAAATACTTTTACCGACATTCATATAAAATAATAAAAATAATAAGTAATATTTATATATGCATTATGAGTACCTATATGTTATTTAGAAATAAATCATAAATCGTTTTTATTAATATTATTTTGCCTAGCTTTGAATTATATTTAACATTTATACAGAAATTTAAAAAACACATAACAAAAAATAAACAAATAACAACATTAAATATAGTTAATAATAATTATACATTTTTTGTATTTATCGGAATAAGTGCTCGGTCGCTCGGAATGATTTCGGCTATTAACTTTCAATGCGCATTGACACGAAAGCAGTAAAGACGAGTTTTAGTCAGTCAGTCAGTCTCATAAGTCTGCAGTCAGCACAGAACACTCGCAGTCAGTCTAGACTCTACACCATAGTCAGTCTGCAGTCATCTCATTTTCCGGTTCCTTTGTTCATATTGTGCAGCGCTCTTAACCCAATACTTGCACGTTTTTGTTGTTTATGATTATTCTATCGTTGGGAGATTAGTGCAATGGCTGAAACTAGGTAAGTACCAATAAATAATAGATTGATTTTGGTCTTGCTTTTGGTTTAGAACACATTACAATAAAATGTCGCATCAATTTAAAAAAAAAAGTAGTCGTCAGGTTCATCGGGACGCTAAAAAACACGTGGCAAATATTTTAGCTTTATCTGAAATAGATAATTTGGCAGCTTCTACCTCTACTGGTTATGCCGCTACGACTTTTAATAATTCGCAAAACACAGAAAGTACATAATACTAACTCAATCCAAAATTATTTATTAAATGAATCAGACACTGAATTACTTGATTTGTCAGTTAACTCATCCGATAATGAAATAACTAATTTAAATGCTACGAGTCCAGAGGGTAATATAGCTGTATTTCAAGAAAATTCTAGTTCTAGCTTATCCGATCCTAGCGATGATTTTCATCCAAGTCACTCTTTTTTAAAAAACTGGGCTATTAGTCATAGAATCACATCAATAGCATTAAAAGATTTATTGAAATTGCTTAGAACGTATCCAAGTTTTTCAAACCTTCCGAAAGATGCAAGAACATTTTTAAATACCCCTAGAAATCAAACTGTATGGGTAAAGGAGCATTTTTCTATTTTGGCATTGAAAACCAGATTATACAGAATATTGGTAATAATGTAATTGATAATGTTAGTTTAATATTCAATGTAGATGGAATTCCTCTGAATAAAAGCACAAACACTGCGTTTTGGCCGATTTTGTGCAAAATACTAGAATTGGATAATGTTCTTTTTGCAACAGCAATTTACTGTGGCGATGAAAAGCCCCCGTTAAATGATTTTTTTAATCAATTTATTTTGGAATTAAAAGAAATATTAGTAACAGGTATATTAATAAACAAAAAACAAGTTACTGCTATAGTCAAAGCCTTTTGCTGCGATGAACCAGCAAAAGCATTTATAAAAAATATAAAGGGCCACAATGCGTATTATGGTTGCGATAAATGCTTACTAAAGGGTGAATATTTTAACCAGAGAATGACATATCTAAGCGGAAATTACGAACTTCGATCTGACATCACTTTTGCACAAAACCTATATACCAACCATCAGAAAGGATATTCTCCTCTACAAGAATTGGAATTAGGTTTAATTTCGTTTTTCCCGCTAGATTACACGCATTGTGTTCTTTTAGGCGTAATGCGAAAATTACTATTTATTTGGAGAGATAACAGTCATTATGGAATAAATAAACTTTATTATGAAGAGCAATTAAATATAATTAATAAATATTTACCGCTTGATTTCAATAGGAAATTAAGACCGCTCAAAATGTTGGAACGTTGGAAGGCGACAGAATTGAGAACATTTTTACTTTACGTTGGGCCAATAATATTGTTAAAAGTTTTACCTAAAATGTTATACGCACATTTTATGGTATTAAAATTGGCAATTACAATTCTGTTGTCTTCTTCATTGAATAAAAATTATAACAACTATGCAAACGATCTTTTGCACTTTTTTGTAAACAATTCAGTTTCAATTTATGGCAAAAAATTTGCAGTGTACAATGTTCATAGTTTGTATCATCTGGCCCATGATGCACAGCAATTTAATAACTTGAATGAATGCAGTTGTTTTGAGTTTGAAATTTTGTTATATACAAGAAGTGATTAAGAAAAAAAATCTTTAAAGAAGTGATTAAGAAAATCTAATACACCTCTGCAACAGGTTGTTAATCGACTAAAAATAGCAGAAAAAGTAATCTTAAAACAGAATAATTTAAAATGCCAATTCAGTGCATTTCTATTTGAAAAATTTATTACTAAAGATAGTATAAATGAATCTATTCGTGTATTCTCAGGTGAATTTTATGGAAAAGCCACAAACAATAAATTTCAATTAACAAGAAAAAAACCAGATTGTTTCGTTTTTCTTAAAAACAATCAATTAATTGAAATTAAGTGTTTTGTAAATCAATTAAACGAAATGATGATCCTTGGAATAAATATTGATTCTGAATGTTCATTTACAAACTATCCTAGTGAAAGTTTGATTATATCTCTTTATAAAATTAAATTCAATGAAAACTCTTCTTTAAGTTTATATAGAATAGAGGAAATTATGTGGAAAGCCATAATTCTGCCTATTGATAAATATTTTGTAGCTTCTCCACTTGTGCATTGCACAAATGTAAGGGTAGAGTAACTGTAAAGCTACATTTTTAAATATTTTTTGAATAATTTTAGGTTAGGTTACAATTTTGATTATATTTATTTTTTCTACATTTCATTAAATTGTTTTTGTTGCTTTGTTGCTGTACATAAACCGAAACATAAACTGAAAAATACCAATTGTCTTCAGATATTACTGCATGGTCGAGTTTCCTGATGAAGGAGAAGTCGATAATATACCTGTGACAATATAATTCATGGCCCACTAGATCCTATTTTCCACACCGAAACTGCATAGCTCAGAAATTATCATATTGGATATAAATAAAAAAACAAAAGATAATCGAGTGGATGATATGTATTCACGGGTATAAAATCATATTA
>OY744569.1:540980-573027 GCA_963556235.1 Cryptophagus acutangulus
CTTGCTGTAAAACCTGCCATATAATTGCTTATGTTGCTTCTAATAAAATCGTTCGATGGAACACAAGTTTTTTTTTTTAATTATTAAGCAGTTGATTAACTTCTACTCTATTTGCTAAACATTTTTTCTCTAAAGTCGGATCTGGTTTTATGATGTTGTCTTGTTGCAAAAAGTTTTTCAATGAATCCAAAATACCATTTTCTTCGTCTCCGGCTAGCTCTTCACAATTCAATAGAGGTACTTTTTGGAGCCACAAAATTGTTAATTTGCAGCGTTAGAAAAGTGTTAATGAAATTTTCCGGGGTAGGATTTATGTTTCGGCCGTTATGGTTTCGAATTTGGTAAAACAAATTTTCACACGTGTCATGGTTTAAATTTTGTAGGTTTAAGCATTTAAGCTTATCTTCCACTTTCTTCCAAATTACTTGGATTCCATTGATGGTATGAATAAAATTATTTATTATTGGAGGTACACTACATGTTCCTTTAGCGCAGACAAATTTAATTGTTCTTAAAACATTCTTCGCTTTTTGCCAAAACTCATGATGTGGGGAAGTTTTTGTCAATGCAACTCTAAAAGTTTTTCCATTGTGAAATCTAACTGTTTGACCGTTCAAGCTATCAAATAGTCTGTCGGAAAATAAATCAAATCTTGCAGTGCCCTTGCCGCTTTCTTTTTCTATTTTGCCTACGTCAGCAACAAAGTTAAGCGTGGTAGCAACTCTATAACTTAAAACTTGTGCCGCAATTGAAACACTCATTTTACGTATTTTCCCAGGAATAACATGTTGCTCTGTCAGCTTTGTTAACATCCGCATGTCATCGTATTTGCAGTCCAAATTGTAAAGGTTCACAAAATCCTTCCATCTTGCTTTGAATTTATTACCATCAATTGTGAATGTGGCATGATTTTTATTTAATAAATGATTTCGTAAGCCTTTCAATAGACGGGGGGGATCATATAGTGGGACTACTTCAGCATCATCAATCTCAAATCCAAAAATCCGTTTTTCTAAGCCCTTTTTATTAGCTTTCCTAATACTCTTACGCTGAAGGTGGCCTATGGCTGTTACTCTTGCAGACTTAACTATTTCTTCAATAAGATTAGCTAAGGTAATTCCGTCAATGGTAAAAATCGCTGAATACCTAACCAAGTAAGTAATGGTAAATTAAAGAATAAAAAACAGAATTAAGGGTTGAATTACTATTTTTAATCAAACCATTTGTAAATTAAATTTGAATAATATCCGAGCGATAATACTCAATAATGTAGATTGCAGTTGCAGAATAGAATTAAAAGTCTTAAATTAATTTTAATCTCGTCATTTGTAAAATTATTTAAAACTAATTCTAGAAACTTAATTTTAAACTACTATTACAATACAATACATATTACAATAATTTTTCTACAAGTCAAGTCAAAATGCATTAATTAGTAATTTAGTGTTTTAGATTAAAAAATTAAAGCAGAAATCAAGGCAAGAGTTGAAAACTAGAATTGAAAATATTGAAAACTGAGGTCAGAGCAAGCATTTATACGTACTTTTTACAACATTTACGGTTGATTTTGGACGTATTGGTGTAGATGGTCGTGAAGGGTCTCCACTAAGTAGTGGTGTGCGATCGGCAAGTGCAATATCCATCAACATTGACTGAATGCCACTAGGACCTGGTGTTGGACATAATGTTGGACTATTATATGTAATCAAAAGTGTATTTGATTTAAAAAAAAAGGTTCTTTCAGTATTTCGTTTGCATTTTCTTGCCGATTTAAAATGGCGGTACAATGAGGTTTCTTCATTATTGACAGGCAAATTTAAGTACATTAAGTAGCAACCAGTAATGCACCAAAAAATTAAAGTACAAATTAATTTTACCAAATCCACGTTAATTTATTACAAATTTTAAGTGAATCCGTTCAAACAATGTCTATTGTTATTGTTTTGTGAGTGAAGTGAAATTCATTTGTCCATCGGTGGATTTTCTCCTGCTTCAGCACGAGGCCACCAGATTCTAACCTCAATCCTGAGTGTAAACATTGCAGTAAAAAAGTGGTAAAATCGATTGATTGCTGCAAGTGTGGATCAAGATTCCACCCAAGCTGTGCTGCAACTGATAAGGCCTCATATGATGACGAGGATAATTTGATATGGGGTGGCTGCTCTCCTCTATCTTTATCTGCTGGTTCGTTCACTCGATCAACATCCACTGATTCTGCCACAAGTTCTTCCCAAGGTGGCACTTCTAAGAAACGAAAAGGCGATTTTTTTAACGACTCTCCAGTGCACGAGCTCGTGCTAGGTAATGCTGATGAGGTTATGAAATTGACTAAACAAATTTTAGACAAAACTGAGGCTATGGATCGCAAAATTGATGCTCTAACCTACGAAAACCCAATCTTAAAGGATATGCTCAAGAACTCTGCTGCTTCATGTCACCCATCTACATCCAACATTCCATCGTTTGCTTTAGCAGTAAAGAAACCAGCGCACAGCATAGTCATCAAGCCGTTGAACACCAAACAAGTAACCAAAAAAACTAAAACTGATCTGATGAATGCAATAAACCCAGCTGACATCAACTTACCTATCTCAAGCGTTCACAATGTCAGCAATGGTGGTCTACTCATCAGCTGCACATCGAAGGAAGTAAGCGACGAATTTCGTAAAATTGCGACAGAAAAATTCGCTGACAATTATTCTGTCAAACTGGTGAAGCCATTGAATTCTCATATACGTTTGTCCGGACTTAATGAGGAACTAAATTTTGATACTTTAACTAGTTACTTAAAACTTCATAACCCCACTTTGTTTATCGGTGATTGTACTGTCAAGGTTATTTCCATTAAGCCTACCAAAAAAATCCCAATTTGTTTCAGTCTGTTATTCAATTGGATACCAATTCTTATACTAGAGTTGTGTCTGCTGGCAAAGTTCGTATTGCTTATAATAAATGTAAGGTGTTTGATGCTTTGGATATGAAACGGTGTTTAATTGTTCTGGTTCTCACCACTTAGCCAAGAACTACTCCAAAAAGGCTGTGTGTCCCAGGTGTTCTGCTGATCATGCCGTCGATAAATGTGAAGCGATTGCGCTTTGCTGTACCAATTGCAACCTGCTTAACAGTAAATCTACGACACAAGTTAGTATTGACCACGCTGCGTGGGATGTAAACAATTGTCATTATTACCAGCAGTCCCTTATGAAATTCAGAGCTTCAGTACTTGGAAACGCATAGCAAAGAAATTCAAATACTTCCGCCTCTTCTATGTACTGCTACTATCAGAACGTTCGTGGTCTTAATACTAAAATAAATTTAATTTATACTGCTATGTCTTATATAACCTACAATGTCATCGCCGTTTCCGAAACTTGGCTTAATCACTCAGTACTGAATACGGAGCTATGCGATCCCAATCGATATCAAATTTTTAGAACCGACAGAGACTTCGCTTATACCCATACCTCTCGTGGTGGAGGGGTGTTACTTGCTGTTAATAATAAACTTCATTCTAGTCAATTAAATGTCAATTCTATCTGTGATATTCCATTCCCAAAGCTGATCGATCTGCTTATAGTAAAAATCTCAATGTTTCCCGCCCCAATTTATGTGGTTTTGTTATACATACCCCCACAGTCTACAGTCACTGATTATGAAATTCTTTTTGAATGTTTGGAAGTAATGTTGTGTGCCACTGACAATTGTCTACTTCTACTTGGCGATTTTAATATATCCAGTTATGTCCATGAGCGTCACTCCCTCACCTCCAAACCCGTGAATTTAGCTCTCTCACATTTTACTAATCTTTACAAACTATCACAATTCAACGAAATTCTGAATGTAAATAATCGGTTACTGACTTTGGTATTTTCTAATTCTGACTGCACTGTAAACAAATCTCTTTCGTACAATTTTAAAAAAGCCAACTTTATTGAACTATACCATGCGCAACTTGTGTACGATTGGTCTTACTTTTTGAACTTCACCAATGTAGATAAAGCAGTTACAGAGCTCTATCGGGTGCTCAACTCCTGTTTTGATTTGTTCATTCCATTAAAAAATAACTGTGCCGGCAATTATCCTCCTTGGTTTAATGGTAATATCATTAACACAATTAAATTGAAGCACAAAGCTCGGGCTAGGTACTTTCGGACAAAGAGCTCTATAGATCTTGCTAACTTCAGACAACTTCGGTTTGATGCTAAACTACTTGTGACTAATGCCTACAAATTGTATGTTGAAAATGCTGGCTTATCCTTTAAAGATAACCCTAAAAAGTTCTGGTCCTTTATCAACTCTAAGCGTAATTTTTCCAACATCCCTTCCCATATGTCCTATAACGATCAAAATTTAGACAATCCCACTTCGATTGTGAATTCCTTTGCCGACTACTTTATGAATTCATTTTCTGATGCTCCGGGTCTTATAAACCCGTCGAGCTCTACAGTTGCCTGTGTTTCGTTGAATTGGACAAACATTTCTGAGCATGAAGTGTTTCAGGGCTTGCGTAACCTTAAAGCCAATATGTCAATGGGTCCCGATCTTGTGCCTGCTTTTCTTATTAAAGACGGTGCCGGTATTTTATCTGCTCCTCTAGCTGTCATATTTAACTTGATCTTAAAATCTAGTCGGTTTCCTGAAGCGTGGAAGTTATCAAGAATTACCCCAATCTATAAGAAAATGGATCGTTCTAAAATATGCAATTACAGACCTATTGCAATAATTTCAAATTTCGCCAAAGTCTTTGAAACCTTGATGCACAGAGTTATCGCCACACATACCAAGCATTTATTGTCAACTCATCAGCATGGTTTCGTATCTGGTCGTTCTACACTGACAAATTTAACCTCTGTAACTCAGTTCATATCTGAGGCATTAGATAATCGTGAACAAGTTGACGTGATATACACTGATTTTTCGAAAGCCTTTGACAAGCTCAATCACGAAATTCTGATTGGCAAACTCATGGTTTTGGTCTCTCGTTCCCTCTACTAAAGCTTCTGAAATCTTATCTTTCAGACCGATTCCAGTTTGTTCAATGCCATGGCTTCAGATCCACGGTTTTTAGGCAAATATCTGGAGTCCCCCTGGGCTCTATTTTAGGGCCATTATTATTTAATATTTATATCAATGATATCTGTGCGAATCTGTCAATAAACAACTTAATGTATGCAGACGATTTGAAAATTTATAAGACCATTCACAATGAATTAGACAGTCTGGAGCTGTAGCAGGCTTTATACAATGTTGAGCAATGGTGTCACGTTAATATGTTGCCACTAAATACCGAGAAGTGCGTAGTTAAATCATTTTTTAAGACACGACAACCATTGCTCTATGATTATCGCCTTCCTGGTACGTTACTGAATAGACCTGAATTAGTTGTCGATTTAGGCATTACTTTTGACACCAAACTGTCATTTGTGCCACATATCCAAGCGACGACTTCTTCGGCATTTAAATCCCTTGGCTTTATCTTACGAAATGTGCGCGACATACGTAACATTGATGCTAAACGTGCTCTATATTGCTCTCTTGTTCGTACTAAACTTGAGTACGGCAGAATGGTTTGGTCTTTAAATGGTGTTGGCCACGCAGCCTCTTTGGAAAAAGTACAAAGGCGTTTTTTGAAATACCTCAGTTTTCGAACCTGTGGACATTATCCTTCTCAAGGTACTCCGCAGTTTGAATTGCTTCAGCGTTTCAACTTCCACAGTCTCGACCACTGTAGGACATTTACTGCAGTGGTTTTTCTTTGGAAAATTCTGAATAACCAGATTGATATCCCCGAACTTATTAGCATGATCACATTCCGAGTTTATAAAGTAGCGTCTAGAGCTCCCACCTTGTTTTATCCGATAGCGGCCCGAACAAATATGTTGCCTGCGTCGCCGGTGCGTCGAATGCAATCTGCAATTGATGGAATTGGTAACGTATGTGATGTGTTTTGTTGTAATATTGTAGAGCTGAAGGAAATGATCTTGCCACGTTTTTAGTTTTTGTTTATTTTTGTTTGTTATAGTATTGTTTTACACTGTGTTTTGTGTGTACCGAGAAGTGCGTAGTTAAATCATTTTTTAAGACACGACAACCATTGCTCTATGATTATCGCCTTGCTGGTACGTTACTGAATAGACCTGAATTAGTTGTCGATTTAGGCATTACTTTTGACACCAAACTGTCATTTGTGCCACATATCCAAGCGACGACTTCTTCGGCATTTAAATCCCTTGGCTTTATCTTACGAAATGTGCGCGACATACGTAACATTGATGCTAAACGTGCTCTATATTGCTCTCTTGTTCGTACTAAACTTGATTACGGCAGAATTGTTTGGTCTTTAAATGGTGTTGGCCACGCAGCCTCTTTGGAAAAAGTACAAAGGCGTTTTTTGAAATACCTCAGTTTTCGAACCTGTGGACATTATCCTTCTCAAGGTACTCCGCAGTCTGAATTGCTTCAGCGTTTCTACTTCCACAGTCTTGACCACTGTAGGACATTTACTGCAGTGGTTTTTCTTTGGAAAATTCTGAATAACCAGATTGATATCCCCGAACTTACTAGCATGATCACATTCCGAGTTTCTAGAGTAGCGTCTAGAGCTCCCACCTTGTTTTATCCGATAGCGGCCCGAACAAATATGTTGCCTGCGTCGCCGGTGCGTCGAATGCAATCTGCAATTGATGGAATTGGTGACGTATGTGATGTGTTTTGTTGTAATATTGTAGAGCCGAAGGAAATGATCTTGCCACGTTTTTAGTTTTTGTTTATTTTTGTTTGTTATAGTATTGTTTTACACTGTGTTTTGTAATTTATCTTTGTGTTTGCTGTTCACTTTTTGTTCACTGTTTGATATAGGTACAGCTCTTTCACATTGAAGATGGTTCAAATGTTTCAAACATAGCTTTCAAATATTTTTTATCTCACAAGCAAACATGAGAAGCGTTAGTAACATATTTTTCGTTAAAACTTACAAAATGTGCTTTATTTAAGGACACAACTATAATAATAGCCTGACAAAAAACGTGCTATTGTATTGGTAAGGGTGTTATTGACTCTTTAGCTAGCAAACAGGAAGAAGCCGATTTGAAAATTATTCTTCATTGCATTTATGCATCACAGAAACATTCATCCAAAACATCAGTGTCAGTTAACATTTTCTCTTTAGATACTGATGTGCTAATATTGCTACTAAAATACTATACACTTTTGAATGACACATTTTTTGTCACTGGTGTTGGAGCTCATAAAAGAAAACTAGATATTAAAGATACATCTAAAAGTTTAACAGAACTTTAAGTTCAAGCCCTACCATCTGTTCACGTTATTTTTGGCTGTGATAGACCTAGTGGATTTTTAAAAAAAGATGTGATTTAATATAGCTATTCAAGTAACCCTTAATGAGAAGTAACTTACGAATCTCTTATTATAGGAAAACTTACATTTTGGAAAGCATATAAAAAAGCTGATAATAAGCTCTTAAGGGCACTTATTTTCCTAGGAGACATTGATGTTGAAGTTGGATCGGTGATAAACAATTTGGAAACATTCATTTGTAAAGTTTATGCTCCTGGTACATGTATGACTACTTTAGCTGAACTTAGGTGGTACTGTTTTACCAAATTGCAACATCAGTCTGATCAATTACCACCAACCCTTGCCGGTTTACATCCTGTGCTTTTAAGGGCAAGACTACAACTTGTGATTTGGTATACCGCTCACGTGACCAAAATGGAAATTCCAGACCCTACTAATTTTGGTTGGCAGGCGAGTGAAACGGGACAATTAATGCCTACTACATCTTTTGAAGAATGTGCACCGATAGAATTAATAAATCTAGTAAGATGTAATTGCAAAAAAACTAAATGTGCAAGGAAGCATTGTAGGTGTACATTAAACTCTTTAAAGTGCACAGTAATCTGTGAATGCGAAGCCGATTTCGATATATGTCCAAATCATGTTGCTGGTTCAGACAACAACGGCGCCGACGATGACATTTCTTCAGATGAAGAAACTATTTAAATAATTTTTCAATATTTATTTTCGATAGAACTATTATATTTTTCTTTTAAAATGGTTTACATTTTATTATAAGTTTGACTATTTGGCATAATAGTAATAAAAATAATATCCAAAAGTGTTACTATTTCGCTTGGCAGCAACGTTTGTCTAAGCCCAAGAGCACGTTATGGCTCATCTTTAGAAAGCTCATATCGCGTTGAAATTACGTAACTATGTAAATCTATATACCAAAACAAAGCTAAAAGCATAATCCGTTACAACCGGATCCGTTACAACACGAAAATACACATGCGGGTCTACTAAAATAGCTATAAAACCAGGCTTGCAGTATGATAATTCATTGGGTGCCGTTGTTGGTTATCCCACTATGTCAAATTCTACAGGAATGTATGAAGAACAAGCGACACATGCTCTTGTATTCATGTTGCTGGTATATCCACTAGGTGCAACAAACTTTTGCGTATGAATTAACTGGCAAGTCTTTTAATGCTGATTAAATGGTGGAGAAAATATTTAGTATTATTAGAAAATCACAAGAGCTTAGAATAATAATTTGCGTTGTTATTTCGGATATGAGTCCACAAAATAGAGCAGTTTGGCGAAATCTCAATATTATTGCAAGTAAATATTTTAAAAATTATTAAATAATGACGTTGCTGTCGCTATATTATACCAAATATCAGTGAATAAAATACACGTAAAACATCAAACTACAGCGTAGTTTATAAAAATGATGCACAAGTGGTTCAAATTTATGTGCATTAGATCTCAAAAGCTAGCTCTCACTGCAATCACGAAGAACATGAAAATGCTATAAATGTTTTTGAATCATTTAAGGGCATTGTAAGAAATTTTAGATCAAAAGATAAGGTATACAAACCATTTCAATCAGGCCTGCTCCGTTGAACTGAAACCGCTTTAGAATGTATTTAAATACAAGAAGTAAATTTAAATAAAGAAGAGTTTCATTATGTTATGTTAGGTAGGTTAACGCAAGACACTCTCAAAAATTTATTTTCAATGATGCGAAGTCGACATTCCGTTTCCGATGCGCGAGAATTCAAATGTGCGCTTCGGATGGTTACTTTGTCGCAATTTGAAGCTAAAGTCCACAAAAGTAGTTATCCATCATCCAACACTAGTCATCTGATAAGATATTGTGAAGCGTTTGATGAACTTGTCAAAGAAGCGATAACTGATGAAGAAAATGAAAATATTGATGGTGATATGCCATATGTTTTAGATATCAATGAAATTATGTTTAATGGCAGGATAAACAAAGCTTTGTACAGTTTCACTGGCCCATTACTACATAAAATAAAGAAAAATGGTAATATTTGTGATATATGTTCCGCCTCATTGTTAAAGAAAGAAAATGAAACCCTATCTGGTGATCAATTTTCAAAATTGCGTGAATATAAAGACAATAAAGTTTGTAGTTTATCCATCAATCTCAAAATTGGAGTGAATTTAATTATAAAATTCTGAGTAAAAACGCAAAGTCTTCTCCAATATAGCATTTATTAATTAGCGTTACATGTTTCGGTTAAAAACCATCATCAGACTGTTAAGAGATATTATTAGATAACATGATTGGTTATAATATTATTAATTACCATTGAGTAATATGAAATATTTTGTGGAGAAAGAAAATTAAAGAAATTTGACAAATATTAAATGACGTTATACAGGGTGATTCAGAACGAACGGCGCAGCCGAAAACTGCAAATTCTGCGATTTTTTTAAAGATTTTTGGTGGTAAAATAAAGTGTTCAAGTTACAATGGGCTTCAATGGTTTTCAAGTTACAAGCGTTTAAAGTTGACCAATCACGACGAAGAATTCATATTTGAATTAATTTTAATAATCTAGATAGTTGTCTATAAACTTTCTCAACTTATTTGGTCAACTATACAATTTTGAGTGATTTCAATTTTGACGTTGTCAAAATTAGTTTATTATTGATCTCACATTTGTCATCATGTTTACTACTGAAGAATACTGTGAAATGCTAATAATGTACGGCGAGTGTGGACGAAACGCAAATGCGACGGCTAGAGAATACCAAGTTTGCTTTCCAAATCGTGATAACTATCCTTCAGCTAAGGTTGTTTTAAATTTAATTAACCGATCAAGAACCACGAGCAATTTTAATATTGCAAACCAAGGTGGGTATTCAAACTCGAAGTATTCTCGAAGTATTCAAACGGTTGCAAGAGAAATGAATTTGTCGTATGGCATGGTACAATGAGCAATTCAAGATAATGGACGACATGCTTTCCATTGTACTGGTGTACAAAATTTAATGCAACAACTATCACACTTGGGTTGAAGAAAAAATCCTATGTACATACATTTTTATAACAATTAACAAGAATTTACGAATAAATAAAAAGATAATAAGGACAAACATCAAATACAAAAAGTAAATTTATTTTAGCGGTACTATTTTCGGAACTTATTGCGTATGTGTAGCACAATCATTCATCACTAGTTTAAAACTAAGCTAGAAGCTAGAACAAAAACTAAAAACTTGTTTGCGAAAGAAGTAAAAATAAAAATTAAACGAAACGAAACTCTTCAAATTTCTACAACAACTGTTCAAAATGACCACCATTTGCCTGGATACAAAGTTGTGCACGTCTAATTAGACTTGCTCTTGCGTTTTCAATCATGACAGGCGTAATTGTGGCCAAAGCCTCATGAATCATATTGTTCAGTTCGTCTAAGTTATTAATAGGTTCGATATACACATAATTTTTTAAATGTCCCCACAAAAAGAAGTCTAAAGATGTTAAGTCTGGTGATCTTGCTGGCCATGGTCTAGTACCACCACGTCCAATCCATGAGTTTGGATAAATTCTATTCAAAGCATCTTGCACATTTCTTGAAAAATGTGCGGGAGCGCCATCATGCTGAAACCAATGGTTTCGAAGATTGGCTAATGGCACATTTTCCAGCAAATCGGGCAATACTTCTTCAAGAAAATTTTGGTAAAATTCTGCATTTAGCCGGGCGGGTAATTCAAAAGGTCCTATCTAATTAACAAATATTATTTACAACATTAAAAACAACTGTGAATAATTCATATTCAAAACTTGCCACTGAATCTCCTAAAATCCCGGCCCACAAATTAATACTAAATCTATGCTGAAAAGACTTCGGCGAAATAGCATGCGGGTTTTCTTCAGCCCAAATATGATAATTTCGGCAATTGAATGTACCTCCTCGAGAGAAACAGGATTCATCAGTAAACAGAATATTTTTTACAAACTCAGGATTTGCGGCATGCTGCTCTAGCAACCACACACAAAAATTGACTCTAGCTTCATAATCTTGAGGCAGTAAATTAATAATAATAATTAATATTAATACGTTAAATAATAATATAATATACGTATTAATACGGGCCGATTAATACGTTGTTGAAATGCACTCAAAAAATTTCCGGATAGAATTCATGCTCTTGTGAGATTACAAGTGAAAAAATAACTAAAGATAAAAAAGTGACTGAAGATGAAAAAGAAACAGAAGAACACAACAAAATTAATCCAGAAATCTATAACAAAGACACTACTTTAACAGAAGAAATAAATCAAGAAAAACCAACAAGTTCTATATTTACTCTAAGGCGTAGTAGTAGAACAAGTGTACCTCCACAACGTTTTGAAGATGAATGTAATTTAACTCTAGATGAACCAATATAATATTCTGAAGCCATAACTGGACCAGAATCTGATAAATGGAAAGAAGTTGTAAATGATGAGTTAGATTCAATGAAAAAGAATAATGTGTGGGATCTTGTTGATATGCCAAATGGAGGAAAAATAGTTGAATGTAAATGGGTGTTTAAAAAGAAATTGTCAATCAAAGGTGAAGTTATCAAGTATAAAGCTAGATTGGTTTCCCAAGGATTTAGCCAAATACCTGGAATTGATTTTGATGAAACATTTTTATCAGTAGTTCGTTATGAAACCATAAGAATTCTAATTGCATATGCACTTCATTTTAAAATTATTGTAAGACAACTGGATATAAAAACAGCCTTTTTAAATGAAGATCTTGATTGTCAAGTGGTCATGAAAGTTCCTAATGGGTTGAATACTCAACCAGGGAGAGTATGCAGTTTATATGCAGAGTATATAAACTATGCAGAGTATTTATAGTCTTAAACAATCCCCACGTCAGTGGAATCAAAAACTTGTTTCAGTATTGAACAAATTAACTTGGAACAGTCATCTGCTGATCCTTGTATGTTTTTATCACAAAACAGAAAGCAAATAGTGGCAATTTATGTCGATGATATTTTGATTTTAGGATCTACTGAAGAAATGGTAGATCATATTGAAAAAATATTAAAAGATAATTTTGAAATTACTATTTTGGGAATTCCAAGATTTCTTTTGTGAATTCATATAACATGGTTCAAAAACTATGTGACATTATCCGAAGAACAATTTATTTACAAAATACTTGAAAAATATAATATGTTAGACTGTAAGTCAGTATCATGTCCAATGGATTGTGGCACAAAACCAGAAAAAACCAAACCAGAAGAATCTAGAACTATTAAAACGATGTATCAATCTAAGATTGGAAGTTTGTTATATTTGGCCATGGGAACAAGACCCGACGTTGCTCATATAGTAAATGTTTTATCCCAATTTAGCTCTGATCCATCTGTTGCTCACAATAATATGGTTCAATATTGTCACGAAGACTCAGCTATTGACCTCATCGTCAATCGCCGCGGTGACTTATCGATTTCGGAATTCTAATTAGTTTTCAAATTAATTAGAGTTAGTTAGTTTTTCGGGCTCAACAGGGACACCTGAAAATAAAAATACCGGTGTCGAAAAGTGATACAAGAAGATTGAACATCCTCCGAGCCTCCTCCGCCCGACCGCTGCCCTTAGGAATAATGTGTTTATACATGTAAATAGTTTAATAAAATATTTACTATAATTCAAATCATTCCTTTTTATTGACTCGTCTTATTTTACATTAATTCGTATTATTGACCCGTCACGCCCGGATACGTCCTACAAATTACCCCAGGGCGTGACATATGGTGGAGTTTTGTGCGATCTTTCTTCTTTTTTCATCCGAGTTAGAACTGCTTGATCCAGCCAATGATTCTTCTTCCAGCTTTTTTTTTCTTATTGCTCTCAAAAATTGTCTTGTTGGGTCATTCGTTTCCTTTAGTGTTATGTACCTGCCAAGAGTTTCCATCGTCTCTAATTCAACTCTTGCGTCTCTTGTAGCACAGAAGTTTTTTGTTTGGAACATCGTATTAAACCTTTGTCCCGTCTTTATCCCTGCAGTGTTTTCTCTCAACCACTTAATGTTTTTAGTAATAAATTTTGGATTTTGATGGGACTGTCTCTCTAACACAAAGCCGGGAAGCAGACCTACTGTATACATCCTATCTACCATCTCTTCCTTGTCAATAGAAAGCACAAGTTCACTGTTACAAAACAATTTCCTTAAAGGTAGGTTCTTAATTACAATACCATCTCTTAAACTATAGTACATGAATTTATCGTGATATACAAAATGTTCTATGGGTCTTTTATTTGGAGTTCCAGAACCATCTTCAGTAAAATTGTAAAACACACTAACAAAACAATGATCTATATTATTTGTCGATACCATGGTTGACAGCAAATGCTTAGAATAATCGGAAATGTCTTTTTAATCCAGCAGGAACTAATTCTAATATGCGAGTAAATACTGGACAAAATGTATTGTTGGTAATATTTATTATTATTCTTGCAACATTTATTTTATTTATTAATATTGCTTTCTTTAATAGTTTGTATGGATGAAGCAAATGATGTATTTCCTCATGATTTATTGATACAGTATTGCTCGATGTAGTGTAGGCCGGTATCATAGCAATATTGCGTACTACTTGTCTAGTAAATTTATTTACTATATCATTACCAATCAATTCTGGCTCAATTTCACTGTCAACCATTATTTCCAGTGATTTGATGAGCTCAACATTTCTAATAGTAATATCTTCTTCACTCTTACTTAATTCATTCAAAATTTGTACATAATCTTTATTGGTTATACCTAATACAATATGAGGGTTCTTATTATATATTTCTAAAGCTTCTACTCTTATTTTTCTTTGCGTTCTACCCCTAGTCAATTCAAATAAGTGTTTACAGAATAAACCAATGTTGTTTATGGTGTTTATAAAATCTTTTTTCGTGGTTCTAGTTATTGATACATGAGCAATTATTTCTGCATTGTGATCAAAAAACCCTTGCTCATTTTTCCCTCAAAAAATACTTTTTCTACACCCCTAGTGACTTGGTATTGAGTTCCAGATATATTCTCTTGGAAGTCACTAAAGAAACCAATACTTGATTTTGAATAAAACTTGTAATCTCTTTTTGTCAAATATGCACTGATTTTGTAACCACAAATGCCTTTTGCAAATCGAGTAAATTTATTCTCTTCAGTAGTAGATAACAAAATTTTTGCTGGGTACTCATACATCATGCAATGGTCTAGATAATATGCAAAACGATTGTATGATAACTTTTTCTCTTGGATAAATCTAAATATATTCAAGCACAATTCTGTAACTATTTGGTTGTGACCAATTTTTTGATCAAATTTCTTTTCTAACTCTCTGTCTCTATAGGTGGGTTGTATTAGTGCATGAATGACATGAACCATATTTGGATCTATTCCTGGGATAAGAGGTAAAAACGGTTTCTAGCATCCATTTGGGATTGTAAAAAGTTTAAAATGTTTCGAATAGACCTTAAATCTATTTAATTCTTTGTTACCACTTGTTTTAGTTGGCTTATATAATGTGGGGGTACGTCAACATATATTATATAATTGTTTAGATCTAAGACTTGACTGATTGCTGCTTTCTGCAATCCTTTTGGAATCTCACTATAACTAGGATTAGTGGAGACTGACATTCTCGAAAATTGGACATTTCCTATTACAAACTCTATGTCTTCCTAATTTATACTTGTTCTGTACGTTCGTTTTCGTTTTGTTTTAATTCATTTATTGTAAAAAGACCGAGAGACATAGATTTTTTTGCTTTAACATTCCTAATTTCGAGAAGCGGCGAATTTTGTGTTTTTGCACTGTTTTTGGCGTTCGAGCGTTCACGATTGTGGCCAGCGGAGCCGCTCTCCCGCTTCGACCGTTAACGTCCTGTAGTTCGCTTTTGCTATTCGAATACGCGCCGTATTATTCGCAACTCTTTTCGCTTTTTATGCATTTCGCTGTACTTTTCCTTCATTTGCTCATTCGCTTTTCCTTCGTTTTTCGCTTCGCTTTTCCTTCCCTTTCGCTTTTTCCTTCCTGCTTCGCTTTCGTTTCCTAGCTGCTTCGTGTGCTTCGCTTTTCGTCTTTCGTACCATCCAGGACGAGGGTCATCATCGAATCCATCGACAATAGCCACCGAGCCAAGTTAAGTGCATTTTCACTCGCTATTCGCCGTTTTCTATTTTCGCTTATTTTAATTTGGTGCAAAACCGATTGAACTTCGCATTAACATTTTTGTCCTTCGAGCCGGATTTTCCGGTACTGGAAGTTCTATCGTTTTCGTACCATTTTTCTCTCTCTCTGTCGATTTTTAATTGAATTAAAATTGTTTCGCTTGACTTTATCAAAAGTCCATTTTGTTTCGGTTGCTTTACGCATTTATTCTGGTGCCGGTTTTTTGCGTCGCTTTACAGCAGTTTTTTGTCGCTCGCACTGTGTGTCGGTTTCTGACCTTGATCTATTTCGTCGATTTTTGCCTAGATTTTATTTCTGTCTCTTTCGATTTTTTAACTGTCTCTCTCGTTCAGTTAAAATTCGCTTTCGTTTTTAATTTTCGCAATTTCTCTGTCTCTTTTTTGAAAATTCGCTTTCGTTTTATTCGCTTTCATTTTAATTTTCGCTTTTCTCTGTCGTTTTTTGAAAATTTGCTTTCGTTTTATTCGCTTTCATTTTAATTTTCGCTTTTTCTCTGTCGCTTTTCGAAAACTCGCTTTCGTTTTTTTACGCATTCGTTTTGATTTTTTGCTTTTCTGTGTCGCTTTTCGAAAACTCGCTTTCGTTTTTTACGCTTTCGTTCTTAAACTTTCAATTTATTTTTTCGTGTCGACTTGTTGATTACTATGGCCGCCGCCGCTGCTAAATTGAAACAAGCGATTGCGCTTTGTGAAGATGTCATCTCGCGTTTATCGGAGCTAAGACGCACTGCGGAACAAGCCCACAGCGAAGAAGAATCGTAGGATTTTTTGTACGTTGAGTTCAAAACCAGATATGTTCACATCGACGGTATGTTTGACGAGTTTACTCAACTCCAGGGTACCATTTTGACTGCGATGGCTACCATCGAGGGCGCCGATTTGAAGGAACAAATGAAAGTTCGGGAATTGTTTTATGATTCGTACTATCGAATTAAGGCCGTGTATAGTGATTTATTTGACGGGATTTCGGCCCAAGCGACTACGCCAGACGGTACGTTGGCTAAGAGTCAGGTGAGGCTGCCGCGCTTAGAGTTACCTAAGTTTAATGGGGATCTCCGTAAATGGAAACCTTTTGTCGATAAGTATACCGCTACTATTCATGAAAACGCCGCGCTGTCAAATGTCAAAAAATTCAACTTCCTAACTTCATGTCTCGAAGATGCTCCATTGTCGTTGTTGGAATGCATTCCCAAATCGCACGATAATTATCCGATCGCGTTTGATACCTTGTTGAAAAGATTTAACAATAAACGTTTATTAGCTTCGTCTCATTGGAAAGCCATAGATAGCGCACCAACTCTTTCGAATTGCCAGCCTTCCGCTCAGTCGCTTCGTGCGCTTATAAATATTTTTTTGGAGAACTTAGCAGCTCTGAAAAATCTCGGTTTTGCTTGCGATCAATGGGACTTTATCATGTTCCAAATGTTGATGAAACGGCTTGACACAGAAAGTATGACACGTTTCGAACTCACAATTGGTTCTACTGTTAGTTCCTCGGAAATGCCGACGTTTGCGTCGCTCATGGCCTTCGTCTCACAACAATGCAGCGCACTTGAGAATGTGAATGACGCTGCTACACCTTCGATTCGCAAACCTTCTAATGTGGTTCGCAACGCTTCTTCTTCGGTTTCTCGTTCCGTTTTGCCTAAACGCGGTTCTTCGTTTTTCGTGAAAACTAACAATTCTTGTTCGCTTTGTAACTCCGATCATTTAGTCTACAAATGCAATACATTCCTTGCCAAAACTCCGCAAGATCGCTATAGTGTGGCCAAACAGCAGAAGTGGTGTTTGAATTGTTTAGGGTCAAAACATCAATCAAAAGACTGTAAGTCTACGTCTGGATGTCGGATATGTTCGCAACGACATCACACGTTGTTACATTTCCAGACCGATCGACCTGATATTTCGTTTCCTTCTATTAGTTCCGCGCCGTCTTCCGACCATCCTTCGAATTCTCATCAAGTTACTTCATTTACAACGATGATTCCAGCCAAGTCTACGGTCTTGTTGTCGACCGCTGTTGTTGAAATACGGAATTCCAAGGGTGTCTTTGAGCCTGTGCGTGTACTGTTGGATAATGCTAGTCAGGCAAATTATATTTCCGAAAGTTGCGTTTCTCGTTTAGGTCTATCAAAATATTCGCTATCGTTTTGCATCAGTGGATTAGATCAAATGAGTTCCAAATCTTCGTCTGGCATAACTTGTACTTATCGCTCTCGGTATGCACCGCGCCGGGAATGTTGTCTAGAGGCCGTTGTTATTCCCAAGATTTGTGGGGATATGCCGAATATGTCGTTTTCTCCGCCGCCGTGGCCGCATCTGTCAAATATTAACCTAGCTGATCCTGAGTATCACGTTTCACGAACCATCGACATGTTGATGGGGGTTGAACTTTTCGCGCATATTATGACAGACGGCCGATTGAAAGGTAGAACAAAGGAACCAATTGCCTGGAACACGACCCTCGGATGGATTCTCATGGGAAAAATTAATCTATACTCCAACTCTGCTTCCGTTCCCTAAATAGGGAACCTTCGATTAAACAGCAATATCACGATTTCATGGAAGACTATCGTGACTCTGGACATATGCATTTGCTTGTCGAATCGGATGACACTCCTTGCTCGTATTACATTCCACATCACTGTGTGATAAAAACGGGCATTATTGAATCTAATTTGCGTGTGGTCTTTGATGCTTCGGCAAAAACTTCGGAACAATTCTCGCTAAATGATTCGCTTTTGGTAGGTCCCAAACTTCAACCAGACATTGCAACGTTGCTTTGTCGTTTTCGTTTTTTCCCTGTCGTTTTTACCGCTGATGTCCGTCAAATGTATCGGCAAATTTTGGTCTCAGAACAGCATCGAATGTATCAGAGGATTTTATGGAGATTTTCCTCAACAGAACCGATTCAAACATATCAGCTGAATACAGTTACGTATGGCGTTTCATCCGCTCCGTTTCTAGCCCTTCGGACAAAAATACAACTGGCGATGAATGGAAAAGATCGTTTTCCTTTAGCATCCTCAGTGCTATTATCAGACGTATACGTGGACGACCTTGTAACCGGCTGCAATTCTATCGAAGAAGCTTTAACGCTGCGCCATCAGTTGACTCAACTTTTGCAAACTGGTGGATTTGAGCTTCGCAAATGGGCTAGTAATCACCCTGATGTTTTGAATAATCTTGACAAAACTCATTGTCAAATCGACCCACTTTTGTTTGATTCCGACGAACAACAAATAGTTAAAATTTTAGGTTTGCAGTGGAATTCAAATCTGGATTGTTTCACATACAAAGTGCAGCCTTTAGATCGCCCCTGTACCAAACGAACTCTTTTGTCAGAACTCGCTCGTATTTTCGATCCTATTGAATTTCTCGCCCCTCTTACGTTCTGTGCAAAGGTTCTAATACAGCGCTTATGGGCTTTGAATTTAAGTTGGGATGAACAACCTCCTTCTGAAATTGTTGATCAATGGTCAAATTATAAATCGCAATTACCTCTATTAACCAATCTCAAAATACCGCGCCTTTGTTTTGCTTCGATTTTTACGTCTTGCGTTCTGCATGGTTTTTGCGACGCGTCTGAGTCGGGATACGCCGCGGTAGTTTACGTTAAATTTACTGATGCGGTTGGCCAAGTTAATGTTCATTTACTTTGTGCCAGATCTAAGGTTGCGCCGCTTAAGCGAATCTCCGTTCCTCGCCTTGAACTATGTGCAGCGCTGTTGCTCGCCAAATTATTGGATTTTACCGTCAAAACTTACGAAAATTTGATCACCTTTGACCATTGCTTTGGTTGGTCGGACTCGACGGTAACGCTTGCTTGGATCAACTCTTCTCCTCATTGTTGGAAAACTTTTGTGGCAAATCGTGTCACGCAGATCCAACAACTCGCACCTTCGGTTATTTGGCTCCATGTTCGTTCGGAAGACAACCCTGCAGATTGTGCATCTCGCGGTTTATCGCCTTCCGATTTAGTCTCGTTTTCGCTTTGGTGGGCGGGGCCCAAATTTCTGCAGAGTCTCGATTCCAAACTAGTCGCTTCATACAAACAAGGGGTCTTGCCTGAGGATTCTCTCGAGGAGAAGAAAACAACGATGTTGACAGTCGCAAAAGATGAGTCGATTCCGTGGGACGACTTATTGAATCGTTTTTCTTCGTTGCGAAAGATTCAGGGTATTGTTGCCTATTGCCGTCGGTTTATAACAAACTGCAAATCAAAGATTCGTAATTCCGCTCCGCTGTCAGACCAAGAACTCGACCATTCCCTCAGAATCCTCGTAAGGCATGTACAACAAGATGTCTTTCGTAATCAAATCGCTTCGTTACTTGTTGGTCCTAGAAATAATCCGTTCCGGAAATTATCTGCGTTTTTGGACGCAGCCGATGTTCTCAGGGTGGGCGGACGGATTCGCAACTCTTTGCTATCTTTTGATGCTAAACATCCGATGCTACTTCCTGCCTCTCATCGTTTGACTGAGATGGTGATTGAGCATTTCCACCTTCGTTACTTGCATCCCGGTTCCCAGACGCTTCACTGTCTTTTACGACAACAATTTTGGATTTTGTCTGCTAAACGCGTTATCTCTCGTATCGTCTCTAAATGCATTCGTTGCTGGCGTCTGAATCCTTCCGTAGTCCAACCCCCGATGGGCGACTTGCCGACTCTACGCTTGTCCCAACTAAAACCGTTTTCGTGCGTCGGTGTTGACTATGGCGGTCCGTTCAACGTTACCCTTGGAAGGAGTAGAGGGATAAAGAGCACAAAGGCTTATATCTGCTTATTCGTTTGTTTCGCAACTAAGGCCTTGCATATTGAACTCGCGTCAGATTTGTCGTCCGATTGCTTTCTAGTCACTTTTCGTCGTTTTATTGCGCGCCGTGGCCGTTGTTCGTATGTTTTTTCTGACTGCGGCACAAACTTTGTTGGAGCCAATAAGTTGATTGTGCAATTTATTCAAGATGCTGCTGTCAAGGAAGGCTTCGAATGGCATTTTAATCCTCCGTCTGCTCCTCATTTCGGAGGCTTGTGGGAAGCCGGAATTAAATCAGTCAAGACCCATTTGTATCGCGTTATCGGCGACCAAGTTTTGACATTTGAAGAACTGTCTACGGTACTTGTCCAAATCGAATCGCTGTTGAATTCGAGACCTCTTTGTCCGTTGAGTAATGATCCGAACGATCTTTCGGTTTTGACTCCCGGTCATTTCTTGTCACTTGAGCCAATTTCGGCCGTGCCGGATCCAGATGTTACGCACCTCGCTCTAAATCGCTTAAGTCGGTGGCAGTTGCTTCAGCGTCTTCACCAAGATTTTTGGTCGCGTTGGCATTTAGAGTATCTGCATACGCTACAACAACGGAGTAAATGGACGATCCCTTCGACTCCGATTGAACCTGGCACGTTAGTATTGGTCAAGAACAATTTAGTTCCACCGAGGGATTGGAATCTGGCTCGTGTTGTCGCAACTCATCCGGGTCCAGATGGAATTGTTCGGGTTGTAACGGTAAAAACCGCTAATGGCGAACTGAAGCGCCCAGTGGTCAAGTTGTGCCCACTGCCTAATCCTTCGATTGTTTAAAAACCGTTCCGCGTTTTTGGTGGGCGGTATGTTCTGTACGTTCGTTTTCGTTTTGTTTTAATTCATTTATTGTAAAAAGACAGAGAGACATAGATTTTTTGCTTTGACATTCTTAGTTTCGAGAAACGGCGAATTTTGTGTTTTTGCACTGTTTTTGGCGTTCGAGCATTCACGATCGTGGCCAGCGGAGCCGCTCTCCCGCTTCGACCGTTAACGTTCCGCAGTTCGCTTTTGCTATTCGAATACGCGCCGTATTACTCGCAACTCTTTCGCGTTTTTTTGCTATTCTCAGCATTTCCACGAAACTACCTTTCCTTTCTTTTGATTTCCTTTATGCTCACTCGCCTTTCGATATCGCATTTTCCGAATCACCGCTTTTCCTTCTCTTTCGTTTCGCTTCGCTTTTCTTTCGTACCATCCAGGACGAGGGTCATCTTGAACTCAACGACAACAGCCACCGAACCAAAAGGTAAGTGCATTTTTACTATTCGCCGTTTCTCTCTTTTGCTTATTTTAATTTGGTGCGAAACCGATTGAACTTCGCATTAACAACTGTGAATAATTCATATTCAAAACTTGCCACTGAATCTCCTAAAATCCCGGCCCACAAATGAATACTAAATCTTTGCTGAAAAGACTTCGGCGAAATAGCATGCGGGTTTTCTTCAGCCCAAATATGATAAATTCGGCAATTGAATGTACCTCCTCGAGAGAAACAGGATTCATCAGTAAACAGAATATTTTTTACAAACTCAGGATTTGCGGCATGCTGCTCTAGCAACCACACACAAAAATTGACTCTAGCTTCATAATCTTGAGGCAATAAATTTTGTACACGAGTGTAATGATAAGCATGTTGTCGATTATCATGAAGCACACGTTGTACCGTGCTATATGACAAATTCATTTCTCTTGCAACCGTTCGAATACTTCGAGTGCCATCATCATCAAACCTTTGAAGAACTTCTTTTTCATTTGCAGGAGTTCGAGCGAGCGGTGGTGCCCCACCTTGGTTTGCAATATTAAAATTGCCCGTGGTTCTTGATCGGTTAATTAAATTTAAAATAACCTTAGCTGAAGGATAGTTATCACGATTTGGAAAGCGAACTTGGTATTCTCTAGCCGTCGCATTTGCGTTTCGTCCACACTCGCCGTACATTATTAGCATTTCACAGTATTCTTCAGTAGTAAACATGATGACAAATGTGAGATCAATAATAAATTAATTTTGACAACGTCAAAATTAAAATCACTCAAAATTGTATAGTTGACCAAATAAGTTGAGAAAGTTTATAGACAACTATCTAGATTATTAAAATTAATTCAAATATGAATTCTTCGTCGTGATTGGTCAACTTTAAACGCTTGTAACTTGAAAACCATTGAAGCCTAACACTTTATTTTACCACCAAAAATCTTTAAAAAAATCGCAGAATTTGCAGTTTTCGGCTGCGCCGTTCGTTCTGAATCACCCTGTATAAAACAAAACACTATTATAAAATACTATCATAAATAAGAATTGATACAAAATTAAGTTGTTCATTAAGACAAAGAGAAGAGTTTTTATTTTTATAAATTTCATATATTTCTAAAAGGTTTAATTTGATACTTTTATTACAAATATGTAGTATAGAGCAATTAGTTTTTGGATCAAAAGAATGTTTTTGTTCTAAAATATGATTGGCAAAAGAAGATTGTGTATTCGTAATATCGGAATTTTGGAATTTTTGAATTAGTTTGGTATGTTCATCAAATCTATTAATAAATTTTCTGCCTGTTTGTCCAATATAAAAAGAACTACAATCATTACAAACTAAGGTTTATCCAAAATGTCAGTTTTATTTTAGAATTTAGTAAAATTGTACTCAAATTATTATTTGTATTAAAATATATTTGAATATTGTGTGTTTTGAAATTTTTTTAAATGTTTAAAGAGAGAATACCGCAATATAATAATGATCTATAAATTTTGTTCTCGGGGTTAATAGTTAAATCAAAAGTTAAATTGAATTTAATATAATATTGATGATATAATTTATTAATAATATTTGTAGGGTAATTATTAATAATAGCAATTTGTTTAATTATGTTTAATTCTTTTTTGAATTGTGTATTATTTAAAGGGAATCCGAAAAAGTCTATTGAAAAAAGAATGAAAAGTTTAATATTTTTGAGATAAAAGATGGTTTGAATGAAAAGGTATAATATTATCGGTTGTGGTAGGTTTTCTATAGATTTCAAAGTTAAAACTGTTATTTTTTGTTTTTGAAATGATAGTATCTAAATATACAATTGAATTAATTGTTATTCTCAATATCTAAAGTGAATTAAATATTTATATGTATATTATTAATATAATGTAATAAATTGTTCAATTCAACAGCAGTGCCATCAAATAAAAGCAAAATGTCATCTACATAACGATACCAAAATTTTATTGTTGAAATTTTTGATTTAAAAACTTCAGAATCAAAATTATCTATAAATACGTCAGCTAAAAACGGTAAAAGATTTGAACCCATACTTAAACTAGATAGTTGTTTATAAAATTCATTATTGAATTGAAAGAAATTTTGATTTAATGCAATACCTAATAGTTCACATAAATTTAAAATATTATATGTAGGTAAACTATTATTTTTGAAAAGTAAATTTCTAACTAAAAATATGCATTCTTCTGAAGGAATGCTTGGAAACATGTTAATAATATCAAAAGATGCTAAAATAGAGTTAGGAGGAATTTTGATATTTTTCAATTTATTGCAAAGTTCTAAAGAATTTTTAATAAAATGTTTACTACAAAAATTAGTTTCCGTTCTTAAAGTTTTATGTAGCCAGTTAGAAAGTAAGTTAGCTGGTGAGTTACAAAATGATAATACAGGGCGAATAGGAATATTAAGTTTATGAATTTTAGGGATACCGTATAATTTAGGAGTATTTGGATTCATAGGGTAAAGTTTTTGTTTAAAAGTTTTGAAAAATTTTAATGTATGATAATTTGTATCAAGATGTTTTTTCAGTGAAATAAAATATTTTGAAGTAGGGTTAGATTTAATTTTTTGAAAGTCTTTAGAATTTAGGAAATTATTTACTTTATTAATGTAATCAGTTTTATTGAGAACAACAGCACAATTACCTTTATCAGCTTTTGTATAAATTAAGTTTTCTCTCTTTAAAGTCTTTTTTAAGGATAATGAATCATTGAGGAGTTTTTTGTTATTTTCTTTATTAACTAATTTATTTGTTTTTACTTTATATTTTCTAATAATGTTTGAAATTTCAAGTCTGTTTTTTATGTTCTGGTTTTATTAGAAAATATTAAGTAAAAACAAATAAATTAGTTAATGAAGAAAATAACAAAAAAACTTCTCAATGATTCATTATCCTTAAAAAAGACTTTAAAGAGAGAAAACTTACCTACATATAAAATATACCTACATATCATTTAAAAGATGCTACAAATATTTAAGTTGTGCGTAAAACGTTGTACGTTCTTCTGGCCAAACACTGGCCAATTATTACACAATTAAAATATTATTTTAATTGTGTAATATTAGTCAAAATAATATTCATTCAACAATTGAACTCCATCAAAGAAAGATATCACAATAATAGTTGACGTGCTTTGGTAAGTATATTAATTTTGATATTTTTTATTATTTTAATTTATAATAGGTTTTAATTATTTTATATAGTAAGAAGAAAAAAAATGTGGACTTGCTATGCGTTGGATAATTCAAATAAGGAACATGACGCTGAAGAGAATACATTTGAAAATAGAGTTCGACATCATATTGGAGTACTAAATATTCTAGCTATGGAGTATTGTCTGGAACGAAATAAGTTAGATCCAATTCTAGAGCTCGAAGAAAGTGCTAATAAAGGATTGGATTGCTACAACGCTATAGAGGCTTGTGAATATTATTTAAGTGAAAAAATTGATAAAACGCGTTTGAATCCGTTACTATGTAAATTTCAACAACCAATAAGAAATAGTGATAATGGGCGTAACAATTAGTTTGTTGTTTGAATAAAATGAAAATTGAGAATAATAAATAGTTTTCATTTTATTTTTAATTTTTTATTTCATTACAATTTTTTAAATGAATTTATTACATGTTATTGTTGTGTATCCAAGAATTATGAGAGCTATTAAATCCTAATCACTTTACTAACAAATTTTCACCTCGTTTTTTAATTATTTGTTCTACCGGGGGGGCTTCATTTGAAATCATTCGCAATGTTGCGTATGCGCATTTAAGGTATTTACGAATGATATTTCAAAGGGTGCCTTATTTGAAATGTTTCGTGTGCGCAATTCGAAATTCGCATACGCAAACTTTACTATTTGTTTGCGAGTGGGTAGATACTATTCGCAAAGTAAATTCGAATGACACCTTTGTCAAACCTATTAAGTGTTTTGGTTCTCTCGCTTAAATATACTTATTTAGAAAATATTTAAACCAAAATGGATTTTAACAATTTTGTGCAATTACAAGTTCTCAATGGGTTTGAAATAGCAGAAAATAGAAACTTAAAAAAAGGAGACAAAAGCCGTGCGTTTGGTTTGATAATTTATCGGACATTGAATTCATAAAAAACTTTAGGCTGAATAAAGAAACAAAAAAAAAATCCAAAAAAATTTGGATTCATCCAAACCTTTTATAATTATGTGCCTTCTACGATAATTTCTTCTGGCCAAAGCGTGCAATTCTTTTACTAATTGTTCTTTTGCTTCACTCATCTTGACATGTCATTTAATAATGTGATAACATCAAAATAATTTATTTATATAAAGATTTTTTATATTTATACTTAATTATATATTCTTAAGTTGGGATTTTAATAAAGTTATCTGAACTTCTAAATAAATAATATGTCTACTGGTTTGCTCGATAAGATTTCGACTGAAAATTGTTTTCTGCTAGTGTTGCTGTTGTTTCACTTTTATTACTGATAACTGATAGCATATTCTTTATAACCATTACATCGTTTATTAGTTGAGTCATATCGTTGTTAGATACCTACCTTAACTATTTTATACTTTGTTGCTTTAAATGCATACTTTGTAATAGTATTAATTTTGTTTACTATCTTTAGATGCGTAATAGATACATAATAGTTTGTCTGTGCATCAGCGTTACTAGGAATCTTCGTTTTCAGTTTCTTACCCTTGAATTTGATATTTTTGTTTTTCGCAATAATTAAGATTTCAGCAAAAAGCTTTGTTTTTTGGCCTTCAATTAAAAACATATAAATATGACTAAATTTGTTTTTTAGTCAGTCTTACTTCTAATTTCATAAAACCGGTATCGATCTACAATAAGCTCAAAGTCAAAACAAAATTTCCTAGTCGTTTTTCGGAATGTTTCAAGTGTACAGTGGCGGCCAAAAAAAAACGCAACACCTTTAAATGAATAGTAGGCGTAATTTTAAAAGTTTTAGTGTTGTAAAATGACTTTATATTAAAATTGAAAAAAACAAAATAATAAAAAAAATTGAAATTTAAAATAAATATATATTTTTTTCCTGCAGCAACTTCTCGCAATAACCAACCGTCTTCTAATTCAGCAATGGCTCTGGATTTTTGAAATGTGTTTAATTGAGGCATTTATTTGAAGGATTTAAGTCTTTTGTGATAATTTATTATAAAATTATTTTGACACTGACAATAAATATGTGACTAATATCAAGTATGCTAAAAAGTTGTATTTACAAAGGGAAATATTAGGTGTTGCGTTTTTTTTTGGCCGCCACTGTACGTTTGAAATAAAAATCGAATTTAAGTTTTCCAAGTGTTTAATTTTGAACTTGAGAAAGTGAACCCAAGAAAGTGGTGTCAGAAGTGGGATAGTTTGGGACATTTTTCCTCAACAACATCAGCAAATTGTTCTCCAAGATGATTCGGCTACCAATCCGTGAATCAGGCTGTCAATTTCTGGTGCGATACTTCAAAATACACACGATGTTGACCAACCTGAATAAAAATTGCAATTTTTGTGTTCTTTGATTCCTAAATCGTTTGACGGAAATCGATCTGAATATAATGAATTTTATACGAATTGCAATAACGCGATGATTTTAGCAAAACCAGAACAGAAACAAGCTCTTTATGTTTATATTATGTCAAAGCTAACTGGTAGTGTTCGAGTACAATTACAAGGTAAAACTTTTGCTAGTTGGGAAGAATTAAAGCATTTTCTAAACAACACTTTTAAAGACAAGAAGCATTATATCCAACTCATGGAAGAATTGAATTCTATAAGGCAAAATACGAATGAATCTGTTTTTCGCTATCACGAACGAATTGACAAAGTAACAACTAGAATTTTAAGTTCTATTACATACGGTAATGTAAATGAACAACTAGGCAAAATCGAAACTATTAACGAATTCGCTTTAAGTCGATTTACGTATCATTCAATCCCAGACATTTCGCGTTTTCTGCGATCGCAACAGCTTAATGATATCTCAGATGCATTAAATAAAGCTCAAGAAGAAGAAAGAGCTATCAGAATGTCTAACACTGAATTTAAACAAAAATCAATGCAGAAATCAATTAATAATAAGTATTGTAACTTTTGTAAAATAAATACCCAAAATACCGTAAATTGTTTTAAAAAAACTGAACTCTTCTAAAAATCCAAATCGCGGTACTGTTAATTACAACGCATCGACTAGTGCAAGTAATAATTCTAATTCCAATACTTATACAAATTCAAACCAAACTCCAAAATTTTGCAAATATTGCAAGAAACCGGGTCACTTAATTCACGAATGTAGAAAACGTGATTATAATAACAAAAAACGCGAACAAAATCAATCAAATTACAATCATGCAAATAACAATAACGTTCATTTAAACTCGCAGGAATCCCAGGTTCTCGCCAATCCTGTGGATACAGAGTATAACAATTAAATGGCGCATCAAATCAAAGTTCTAACTCAAATGAATATCAGAATTCCCGTAATCCACAACAAATGTGTAATCCGGATCAATCAAATCAAAAAATTAAATCAATCGATATTCATTAAAAATGTCGAATTAAAGTTTCTAATTGATACAGTAGCGAATGTATCTCTAATCAAATATTCAAAGATAAAGAATTTAATAAATCAAACCGACTTATCATCTGGCATAAGTGCAAACAATCATATGGCATAATATATATAACAACAATCATATACATAACAACAATATTATGGCATAAGTGCAAACAATCCAGTAAAAACAATCGGCAGTGTATTGCTAGATCTACAAAATAATGGTAAATATTATGAAATCAAATTTTATGTAGTCGAATGTGATACAAATATCCCTTTCGACGTTTTAATTGGAAACAATTTTCTAAAAATTGAAAATGCGGAAATAAATTTTAAACAATTGACATTAAAAGTTAAAACTTTACCATTTCCATTACAGTTACATCTAAATTCAAATCCAAATGAAAATACGCAAACATATTTTCTTCAACCAAAATCTGAAACGGTAATTAAAGTTCATGTTTTAAATAAAAATATTAAATATGGTGTATGTCCAGAGGTAACAGTCTGTGATGGAGTATATTTGGCAAAATCAATCGTCAAAGTTGATCATAAAAATCAAGCTCTTACAACAATTTTAAATACTAATGAACATAAAATTCAAATTCATACAATAAATCTATTTCTAGAATCATTTGAAGAAAATAAATTTTTTATTTTAAATCTACAAGATAATGAATCAACTAATCGCTTAAAATTGAATGAAAATCTTAGACTCGATCATCTAAATACTGAAGAACGAAATTCGATAGTTGAAATTTGCAATGAATACAACGATATTTTTCATTTACCCAATGACATTTTAACCAGTTCAAATAAATTTGAACATAAAATCAAATTAAATAACGAAACTCCAATCAATACTAAAATTTATCGGTTTCCCGAAATCCACAAAAAGGAGGTAGATAAACAAATTAAAGAAATGCTTAAACAAAAAATAATTCAACCTTCAATTTCACCTTACGCAAGCTCTTTATGGGTAGTTCCGAAAAAACATGATTCGTCAGGTAACCAAAAATGGCGAGTAGTCATTGACTACCGTAAGCTAAATAATGTCACAATAGGAGATGCTTACGCTTTACCTAACATAGAAGAAATACTACATCAATTAGGTAATTCACAATACTTTTGAACTCTGGATTTAGTCAGTGGGTTCCCTCAAATCAAAATGCACAAAGAAGATCAAAATAAAACTGCATTCTCTACTCCATTCGGTCATTATGAGTATTTAAGAATGCCATTCGGATTAAAAAATGCACCTGCGACATTTCAACGAGTCATGAATATAGTACTGACAGGGCTACAAGGGTTACAATGTTTCGTTAACCTCGATGACATAGTCATCTATGCAAGTTCAATAAAAGAACATTCAGCAAAATTAAAATCAGTTTTTCAACGTCTCAGAGACAACAATCTTAAATTGCAACCAGATAAGTGTGAATTTATGCGCAAAGAAACAAGCTATTTAGGACACATAATCAGCGATAAAGGAGTTTCACCAAATCCTGAAAAAATCAAAGCCCTAACTGAATATCCCGTACCTACAAATCAAAAACAAATCAAACAATTTTTAGGTTTGATAGGTTATTATAGGAGATTTATTAATAATTTTTCAGAAACAGCTAAACCGCTTACAAATCTATTAAAGAAAAATGTAAATTTTGAATGGTCGACATCTCAGCAAAAGTCATTTGAAAAATTCAAATCAGTACTAACAACAAATCTTATTTTACAATTTCCAGATTTTAGTAAAGAATTTTTATTAACGATCGATGCCTCAAATTACGCTCTGGGTGCTGTGTTATCACAGGGAGAAGTTAGTAAAGATTTACCTATTGCGTACGCGTCTCGTACTCTTAATAAAGCCGAAATTAATTATACAACTACCGAGAAGGAATTATTGGCAATAGTTTGGGCTACTAATCATTTTAGACCATTTTTATATGGTAGAAAATTTATAATTTATACAGACCATTGTCCTTTAACGTGGTTGTTTAACCGTAAAAATCCGTGCAGTCGCTTATTGCGATGGCGATTAAAATTAGAAGAATTCGAGTACGAAATAAGATATAAAACTGGTAGGATAAATTCAAACGTCGACGGATTATCTCGCAATCCAATTGATAATTCAGAATCTACTAACAAACTCGATCATTTCTGCGGACTAACAATGAATAGAGAAAAGGTAAATTTGAAAGAAAAATCAAAGACATCTACTCCCAATAATTTGTTTAATAATCAATTAACACCCCAACCTGATATACTACCGCCGCTAATTCCAATAAACACTATACCAGCTAATGAACTTAATCAAATCTTGCAAAATGTTAATCAAAATCAAAATCGAACTCGAATACAAAATCAAAATAGATACCAAGATCAGTATAATGCATATATTTGTAAAACAGAAACTCGCGACAAAAATCCGGACTCATACGATGTTTATCAAACTAGTACAAAAACATACCAAGATTTTATAGAATTTCATTATAAAAAAGAAGACGTTACAGATATTCAAATAATTAAAGAAAATGTTTTTACCAAGTATCCAAATTGTTTTATATACTCTAAAGATTTAGATTCAAATAATACGTATTTTTAAAATTTAAGCCTTACCCATGATTCAAATTCTATCTCGAAAGATATGAAATTCTATGACTCAATATTTCTATCAAATTCAAAAAATGAAAAAACGTTTTTAGCTTTTGCCAAACTAAATCATTTCGATTCAATTTCATATAAAGATTTATTTTATTCCTTTCAAAACTTGTCTAAAACTTGTCCGCGACATGAAAAACCCAGTTGAAGAATATTCCAATTTGAAACAAGATATGTTTAATGCATTAATCGAATTTATGTTCCTTAAATCAAAAATTAATGTAACTTTAGTAAATAGACCAAAAATTAAACCTGAAACTAAAGAACAAATCAAGCAGATACTGGAACAAAATCATAACTCTACCATATCAGGTCATTCAGGTTTCAATAGAACGTATAAAAGAATTAAAGAAAATTATAAATGGTGTAATATGAAGAAAGATATCAAAAATTATATTAAATCATGCCAATCTTGTCAAATAAACAAGACCAACTACAAACCAAGAAAAGCCAGAATGCAAATCACTACAACGAGTGAAAGACCATTCCAAAGACTTGCTTTAGACATTGTAGGACCATTAGTTTTAACAGAAAACGGCAATAAATACATTTTAACAATGCAAGATGACCTCACAAAATTTTCATATGCTAAATCAATCCCAAATCATGAAGCAAAAACAATTGCCGATGTACTATTTGAATTTATGACAATTTTTGGGATTCCTGAAAGTATTTTGTCAGACAATGGTACCAAATTTATATCGAACATAATTAAAGATTTAAATCGACTATTTTGTATTAAACATATACTTTCTAGCCCTTACCATCCTCAATCTAATGGTGCTTTAGAACGTAGTCATTTAACTTTAAAAGAGTATTTAAAATATTACATTAATAAAGATCAAACCAATTGATATGAATATGTCTCTTTGGCAATGTATACGTATAATACACATATCCATAAATCAACAAATTTAACTCCATTTGAGCTTATTTTTGGTAACAAAGCGTTTATCCCAAATTCATTAACAACAGCTCCAGAATTTAGATATAGTTATGACGACTACTATACTAATTTAAAATTCAAACTTAACAAAGCTCATGAATTAGCACGAGAATCTATATTAAAATGTATAGAAAAATCTAAGCAATATCATGATAATAAGTTAATTAATGAAATCCGATATCAAGTAAATGATCTTGTATACATCTTAAATAAACAAATTCAACCTGGTCACAGTATCAAATTATCCTCTAATTATAAAGGACCTTACAAAATAATTCAGGTGAATGACAATAA
>OY744569.1:573227-599665 GCA_963556235.1 Cryptophagus acutangulus
AATTTAACATAGGATGATGTCATGTGAGGCAGATACAACAAATATCACTACTCGATTACGATTCTCAATTTTTGCTTACCACTATTATCTAACTTTTTTGGAACAATCCATATGGGCGAAGACCAAGGGCTACAACTTGGTCGAATAATACCGTCATCTAACATCTTATTTATTTGTCTACTAACTTCTTCTTTATGAATAAACGGATACCGATATGATTTGCTGTATACAGGAATTTCGTCCTTCGTTTTAATTTCGTGTTTAATTTTATTAGTGAATGTAAGTTTGTCTTTAGATTCGTCGTAAAATATGTCGTTAAATTCATTGCATAATTTCAAAATATTATTTTCTTCTTCAGTATTCATATGAGAAGTATCAATTAAATTTGAAATATTTTTATTTTTATCAAAATTTGATTCGCTAATGTTTATGTTAAATAACTCAATGTTTTTTCTACATGAAATGGTTCATATATTTCAATATGTTTTGGTTTATTGGTGGGATTTTGTATTTCGATTAAAGCTTCACCGTAACTAGAATTTGTTAGTATTTCAGGTATAATTAACTCGTGAAAATTATTTATTTGTGGGAATAGAATTTCCTTATTTTCGATATCTACTGGGACTTTAGTTTGCAAAAATTCTAGAGGATTTATTTTGATAGTTTTCAATATTTTATCCTGATATTTACTGTATTCTAGAGGTATTTTGATAAATTCATTAATTAGTAAATTATTTTGTAAATCAATAATAAAACCTAATTTTTTGATTTGTTCGAACCCTAAAAGTCCATCAAAATATTCGTGGAAGTCGAATAAGTGAATTTCTAACGGGGTATTAATGTTGAATTCTTCAAGAATGGGTATATTTGCCTTAAAACGACTTTCCTGTTGTCCTAAACAAGTTTTAATTAGAATTGAATCATGATAAATGCTATTCGAAAAGTGTTCTTCGATTATAGCTGGTCTGATAAGTGAAATTGCAGATCCTGTATCTATAAGTAATTTTAAAGAGGGTTTTGAAAGTTGTATATAAGGCAAACTATTTTTATTTGTAATGTTATTTAATTCGATTATTTCATTTCCCGGCTTGGCCCGGCTATAGGAAAATTTACATACTCTTGTTCAAAATCTCCGGTCTGATAGTTACTTTCGTTTTCAGTGTGATTTAATTCTTCTGAGTGAAAATTTCTTTGCTGTGAAGGATGAAAGTAATTATTTTTAAAACGATTTCCGCTAATGTTAGACACGTTTCGAGAAGTTGTCGACATGGGTTCAGGTTTATTATTGAAAACTCTACGAGTTGGTTTGAATACGTTTTTCGGTGGCCCGAATACTTGTCTGTTAGTAGGGAAATTTTGGTACCTTTGTGGTTGTGGTTGAATATTGATTGGGCGAGAAGGAAAACCTGTACCATTAGGTTGTTGGCTTGATTGTTGGTTATAGTTAGATGGTGCATTATAGTTAGTTAAGGGGTTGTGTTGGTTATATCTAGGAGTAAATCTGTTATAGGAATTGCTTTGATTTTGGTTTTGATTGTAATTAGAATTGCTATAATTTTGTTTATGTGTGGTTCGCCCCCTATTTTCGTTATAACGCTCATCGCGATGAAATAAATTTACTTGTTTTTGACTATACGTAAAATTTTCTTCTTCTACTCGTATTACAATTGAAATAGATTCCTCTAATGTGCTTGGGTTTCTGAGTCTCACAATATTTTGTACTCTGCCAAATATCCCGCGAATAAAAGTAGTTAGGGCCAATTTATTGTAATTACTTAAATAATTTGATTTTTGAGCTACAGTAATAGTTGCATCGCTGTTGATTTTATAGGTTATTAAACTTCTAATATCCTGGATTCGTGCACCAAATGTTTGTGCTGATTCATTTCGAAATGGTTTTAGAATTAAAAGATCTTGAGCCAAACACTCCAAATTTCGCCTATCGCCAAAAGTTAATCTAAGTGCTTCTTTAACTTTTTCCCAAGTATCTAATTCGGTTCTACTTCCGATTATTAGAAGGGCTCTATCGGTTAATTTTCCCAGTATTGCCTTCAACAAAAATGCATTTATTTGGTCGGCTAGAGTTTGCCTATTTGCAAATTGCGCAATTAAATGTTTGCAAATAATAATAAAAATTTCAAGAAAGTATGCATCTCCGCTATAATGTGGTACAATATCTAAAGTTAATTTCAATAATTGATAATTAACGGTTGCCATATTTAAATTATTATATTCCGATTCAGAATTTGAAATTCTATCGTTTGAACTGATGGTTTCAGGTGAAAGTATTAACGTTGTATTAACTCGTTCAATTAAATCGTCCAAAATGTCTTGATTACTCATGGACTAGTTTTAAACTGATTTCAAGTATATTGCTTTATTATTATCTATTTTTATAAAAAAACTCAAGACGCGAGATACAATACCGCTGCGAATTTTAGAAATATTGCCTGACAATTGTACTTAGCTTTGAGGAAATGTATGATTTGGAAAGAAAAGTCCTTGTACTCACTCAAATCGATGTAAATCGCCTGCTCGTAGTTTCAAGAGAGTCTAGAATGGTTCCTTTTCTTGAAGACTTCTCCGGATGGAAAGTTGATTTTCGTATGTTCACGAAGAATGTTCGTATTGTCACTTAACGATTGAAATCGAAATTGTAAAAGTTCCAAATTAATAGCACAAACGTCAACTAAAATTTGAATTCACAACGCGACAAATCTTACCAACTGCGCCAATTTTATGTTTTAAATTCGAAGAAGTCTTTTTAAAAGCTTTATTCTAAATTATTAGATGTTTACATGAGGACAATCTAATCTAGACTAACTATAAATTTACATGATGTTCTACAAATTAAGAACTGCAAGATAATCATTTTAAGATTTTGCAAAGAATTAATAAACTGAGAAATGCACATTGAAATAGTTCTCATGATAGTTGCAGATTAAGCATATTGGTCATATTGCACTTTGGTGTATTGGACACTGTGATTCTCATATAACTCGCATGTACTTTATTTTCTTTTTGTAATTTAAGAATTATTAATAGTTTTCCTGATGATGAGCTTGTAGCTCGTAACGCGTCAAATAATTAAAATAATGCTGATTTTTTGAACAATTGACTTTCACTCGTACTTCGGTACACCACTTCCATTATCTATTTTAAATAGTTTACAAAACCAAGTTCACTCAGCTCTATATGAATATCGTAATAACTGTTGGCAGTCCAAACTAAAATCCCTTAATCCAGAAGACAACTCACTTTGACGTATGTCAAAAGTACTAAAAAGCAAACACTTTGCTACGGAAATAAAAGTAGCTTGTGGCCAAAAAAATAATGTTAGTTCTGAAGTACATAATCCTAAGAAAAACCTTACAGCAGATGAGAACGATAAAGAGCAAGACCATATAGTTTCAAATATTTGACTACCAAAAACAGGAATAATGAAAAGGAGAAGTTCGACTAAACGTCGTAAAACATGCTCCAAAGTTGCAAGTAGGTACCGTAAAATGGGGTTAGAGGGTAGGTAAGTAAAGTAAATGGGGGTAGGTAAAGTAAAATAAAGTTGTTTCCTTGGCAACCTCTAACAGGTAGTAAATTTTGACATTAATAATTATTTTGTGGTAACCACAACATTCATAAGGGGCTAGAAGTAAAAAATATAATTTTTGTAGTTCTTTTTGTGGTTGTATAAAAAATAGTATGTAATAACGTGTGTAATGAATCATTGCAATATTCATTGAATACACACACGAATATTAAATCACACTCATATTGCAATGATTAATTTACACACTTGTAATACAAATTACTAATTCATTTTTTTACTAGTCAATGTTGCATGGGTGTTATTCAAAAATGACTAATTTTTAAGATAACTTGGGACATGTCCCGTCAGTACAAAAGGCAACTTGGAGCCCGCAAGTACCAAGATTACAGACAAGAAAACCTAGAGCAAGCTCTGGAACAGGTGGATGAAAGAAATTTGAGCCTTCGACAAGCCGAAGAACGCTTCATACAACCTCATAAATATCTCGGAAACGATAAAAAACGATTGATGCAAATGGATGAATGTTCTATTTTGGACTGCGCCATAGGAATAGAGTACGCGATCCTTCACACTTTTTGGGATTATTCAACATGTGAACAACTTTTTAAGTGCGTGAATGAATGCACTAACTTGTCAAAGAACGGGACGCATGTGACTATTCCACATGCAAGTTTATCTAACGACAATTTGGATGATGTGGTTGCGGAATACTTGCATTTACATCCACGCTCTTGTGAGTCTTTCTCAATGCCAATAAAGACGCCAATAGAGAAAACAGCTAACACGAAAGATGCAATAAAGTTTTCTTGTGAGTATTAAATTCGCATTAGAATAGCACGTAATTACTATATTCTTCAACTTTTATTCAACATTCTTCGGTTTTTAGAACTCTGTGCTGCTGAGTTTATCTGCAGCTGGCATAACATATGCAATATTTAAAAAAACGAGCCATACATTTTATATTGGAGCATTAAATAAAGGTATAATCATGGCTAAGATTAATCAAAAAACTTACCAACTATTTGTGATTATAATATATTTTTAAACTGGTGAAGTTACTAGTGGAGTTGTAAAAAATATTTTTAAGTAAAAAAAAAATTAAGTTAAGAATCAAAAGTGTGAAAGTCGAAATCACAAACAAATTATGAATAAATATATTAAAATATAAATAAAATATAAAGATAAAGATAAGAATACATTGTTTTTTATTGCAATTAAAGTATAAACTGAAGTTCTGCGCTGTGAATGAATCGGTTTCTATAAAAAATTTGCCAAATTAAAGTTAAAATGATTTACACTTTTGCGGAACAAGCTGATATGCATATTATGTTTGTTAGAGCATTTGGTAATTGTGTGGAAGCAAGAAGAATGTATGGAGAAACATCTCGTGGTCGACGTTTACCTCATCGTTCTATTTTTTCACGCATTGATCGTGTTCTTACAGAACGAGGTAAGCAGTTAATACTAAATATTAATATTTTACAGATAATAAATACCAATATCTAATATTCAACTTAGGAACACTGATTTCTTAAGGTCGTTCTGGACGTCCTAGAACTGCAAGAACAGTAGACGTTGAAGAACCAATCGGTTTGCAGCACAAGCATTCCAAAGTATGCCCTTTCGGATCTCTTTCTGTGAAAGAGGAAAGACGCCATGGACTTAGACTTGTCAGTACCATCGTATTTCAGTGCAATTTGTGCCAAAGGGAATACTCTTTTCAAACTGAAAATCCCAACAAGGAAATATATTTAATTAATTATGGGGCGGTTTATGCGGTACTTTGGCATCGAAAAATACTTATAAACATACAACTGAAATTTTCAGTTGCATGGATATTCCAGCCATGTCTGAAAAATTATTTTTAAAAATTGAGGCAGAAATAAGCAATTTTGTCAAAGAATCCTTGTGGGAGTCGATGGAATGGGCTGGCAAGCAAAAAAAAGATCATGCTCTCGCAATCGTCAATGTTTGCGGTGATGGCACTCCATGTGACGGTTCTTGGACCAAAAGATCTTACAACACCAATTTCAATTCTCTTTCTGGAATGGTTAGTAAAATTTATTATTGAATTATTGACAGTTTTTCATATTTACAATTGCATTCATTTGTTACAGGTTTGTATTGTGGGAGAGCATACTGGTGAGTTGCTATTTGTGGGAGTGCGAAACAGATACTGTTGTGTCTGCCCGCACGTGCCCGTGCTGAGCACAAAAAAGAATCAACATCATCCCATATTTGTTACAAAAATTGAGATAACAATGCACCTTCTATGGAGTAAGATATGACAGTAGACGGATTTAATTTTGGCAAATCTATGCATGGAGTACGATATCTCAAATTAATTGCTGATGGTGACGCCAGTCCTTTTTACAAAAATCAACAAAATGTTGAATATGGGTACCTTGTAAAAAAGGTAGAGTACATAAAACATGCCCTAAAAAATTATGACAAGCGTTTGTATAACGTTAGTTTAGAGAAGAAAGGAAGAGATATGTTGACCAAAAATGTAACTGCCAAATTAACTAAAAGGGCAAAGTGTTCAATTTCTGAGCACTCAAAAGACTAAAATTTAGCCCAACTTTGCGAAAATCATGCTAATGGAGTAATCTATGTTTTTATAAATCATTTCAAATGCCGAGTAGGTATAATCACACCATGGGAGATCAATCTAAAGATCAAATACAGCATCTGAAACAAACTTCCATTATCCTCGTTTGCAAGGTGTGTTTGAACTGTATTTCTAATTCAAATCAATAATTATATTTTTTTAGAGATTATGAACCGTGTCATTAGTAAAACCGATCGTCTCTTTAAAAATGAGAATAACAACCGAGCGGAAAAAATGATGATTCGATTTAATATCGGTAAGCAATTAAATCTTGTGCAACGCGGATATTATGAGCGACGCGTTTACGCCGCAGCTCTCCGCTACAACCGCAAGTTTTATTGGTATTCTAATCCTTGGACAAAACTTACTAGTTACAGTCCTGGTAATCACTTGTATGGACAAGAATACTCTGTAAGCATATATCAAATTGTCTTATAATGTCAAATTATCTTAATTATTTAATTTATGGCAAATTATAGTAAAATGTAAAATAGGGCTCGACGTCGACAATTTAAAATCAAAAATCCTTAGCCAACAAAAAAGAAAGCAAATGTAACACTGCCCAGTAATACTGATTACGAAAAACATGCCCACAATAAAACTAACTATTTGTTTGTATATTATTTAGATTGATGAAAATGAAACGCAACAAATAGCTTCAGATACTATTGGCCAATACGGTAACATAGTATATGAACAGAAAAGACGTTATCGTTGACTGCCTCGGTTTTTGGTCAAGTAATACATAAACGTGCCCACACCCCATGTCATAACTTAGTCAAAAGTTGCATGAAAACATCCAATTTTAAATCAAAAGTCACTGAACACTGGTCACTGGCAAAATTTATGAAGATATTGCGATAAAATATTTGAAGAGTTGAAGAGTGTTAAAGTCGACAAGTCTGGCTTGTTGATTGATCTTCAACACGAATTTTTGGGCGCATCTGCCGATGGTAAGAAACTGGAGCTGAACTAAACAGAAACTATATTTCTGGATTTTGCAGGATTAATTGGTGATTATGCCATTTGTAGAAGCCGTTGGTAGAAGTTAAGCGCTTTTTTACTGTTGCTACTAAAGAGTCATTAGATGAGTAGATCAACTAGAATAAAAATCACAGCCAAAAAATTTAAATTTGCTTAGAAATATGTGGGGAAACAATTCGGCTGAAAAGATCCCACAATTATTACTACCAAGTATGCACTATTATTAAAATTATTTTAATATTTTAAAAATCTATGTTTGTTAAATAAGAACAGCTCAACATCTGTCAGAGAAACTCTGCCAGGATCTGTCAGGATAAAGAATGTTTCTTTATCCTGCATCTCATCGATAAAGTGCCTATATTTGTTGAAATTTTTTTTAGGGATGAACAACTGTGGCAAAAAAAGATGTTACCCTACCTAACATCGTTTTATAGACATTGTATTGCTTCAGAGATGGTACGTAATAATTTAGGCAAAGGTCGAATGTGTGTAGATAATCGAAGTAATTTGGAAGCAATTACACACATGAATGCCAGGAAACAGCTTAAGAGCATATCTTCTGATAATGGCTGAAGAAAATTTGCTCGAGAGGCCAGGCCTATGTATCATAAGGCAGAAGAAAACTAATATGGAAGCCAGGCGAAAGTCTACCAAGGAGGCCAAGGAAGATTCAACGGGAAAAGGACAAAAGGCTTTAGGGCGAGAGAAAGAAGAATTCTGGTTTGAATTATCAAATATTTAATAATTATATAATTAATAAAGTATTTAGATTGGCATATATATAGTTTATATCTAGACCTACGGCATTGTGCAGACTCTTAACTGTAGGGCAAAATACTAATCTAGAAGTTCCTGTAATATTAATTGGCGCTTTTAAACTAATTCTTGTCTTACTCAACATATTTACTGAAAATGTACAAATTATAATAAATTTAATTCCTAGAAGAATAGCCGGCTACATCTTAAATAAACTACAATAGGCTACATCTTAAATAAACAAATTCAACCTGGTCACAGTAAGAAATTATCCCCTAATTATAAAGGACCTTACAAAATAATTCAGGTGAATGACAATAATACGGTGTTATTAGACTTAAAACCTAACAAATATCAAACGTATCATACCAATTTAATTAAACGATTTGTTTCAGAACAAGATGCCTAACGCTAAGATTCTTGTTGTACTCATAATAACCGTATTACAATTTAAACATTCACAACAGACCTTACCCTATGAAAATGAAATCATAAATAAACAATCAGGAATATTTTATAATAATTTAGGACACGCTAAAATCTCTGACGATAAATTTACATTGTTATCTTACACAAATATATCATTTTTCCATACTGAATTGAAATTTCTGAAAAATATTTATACCAAAACGAGTACTGTTTGTGAACACATGGAAAGTAGTGAAGTACGATCATTTCATTGCTATGATTCTTTAAATTTTATCAAAATTCAAATTCCACAACTTGAAAATAAATTCGAAACAATTTCTCACCTAGTGGGAAGAAAACTTGAAAATCGCAAACGACGAGGTATTTTTAACGGTGCCTCATATGTTTTCAATTGGCTTTTTGGTACACCAGATGCAGACGATGCCCAATATTATTCTGATTCCATTAAATTACTTTTGGAGAAAAATCATGACGTTCAATTATTAATGAAACAACAGATACATGTAATTTCAAATGCAATCAAAAACTATAATGAATCACTCTTGTCTTTAAAAACTAACGAAAAATTATTAAATGAAAATATACAAAAATTCAATAACTTTGTTGATGCTACAACCAGAGCAATAAATCCTTTAATACATGCACAACTAGTAACAGATCATATCAATTTATTAGTACAACTTGTCGGTGAATTAAACTAGCCATTTGATGTATTAATTTCAGCAATTTTATTTGCAAAACAGAACGTTTTATATCCATCAATAATAACACCTAAAGATTTACATACCGAATTGTTAAAAATCAGATTGGATTCGTATAGTCGATTTTCGATAAACCCTTATGAATATCAGGAAATCTATCAATATTTCTCGATTTGTGAATTAAATATATAAAAATAAAATTTTGATATATGCCATTAGAATTCCTTTAGTTAAAGAACAATTATTTAATCTTTACAATCTAATTCCATTACCTATTAATATGAACAACTCTAATATATATTCATATATTGATCCAACTTATTCTTACCTTTTAATGAGTACAACTAGAACACATTTTAGTCGTTTGAAGAGTCTCCAAACTTGTAAAAAATTATCGCAAGAAGATTATATCTGTTCCAACAACGCATTACAAATCACAGCTAAGAATCCAGTGTGTGAAACAATTTTGAAAAATGCATTTATCAATAAAATTCCAGAAGATTGTCCTACTAGAACAATTACAGCAAACATGGAATTTTATCATCCTCTTAGTTCAAACTCATGCATCTACGTTATTACAAAACCAATAATGGCCTCAATCAGCTGCGATAAATCAAATTCAAAAATGTATGATGTGACGTTAAATGGTGCTGGTATCTTGAAGCTTAATTCAAAATGCCAAAGCTTACACTTTTACTACTGTGCTGGTCTCTACATCGAATCAAACGAAGAATTTTACAAACCACATTCTCAACATCAATATTAATGAAGATGACTGTTGTTTAACAAACTTAAAATTTTTATCAATAGGAAGTGTAGAAATGAAACCAATGGAACTTAATAACTTAAATCTAGATAAACTTTGCCACGCGCAACATAAATTAAATCAGTTTGACGATATTCTTCAAAAGAACATTGACAAAAATTACATAGTGTTTGTAATTACATTGTTGTTGTTGCTATTGTAAATGTTGACGTGTGTTTAAATATTGTTATCCAAAAGACAATTGTTGCCCTTCAATATGTATCACTAATCATAATGAAAGACTTCAGATAAGTGAGGAACAAGCAGTTCGACTAGCCAATATTCGTCGAAGGGAATATGTAGATGATGAAGAACCTCAACCACCAGCGACTTCATATTCTTTTGCGCCACATTGCAGGCGTGCTATTTCAAAACAATCATCCTTAAATTCGCGATCTGCAGACTTTAGTTTGTAATCAAGAATAGTATGTAATTATTAAGTTAAGATCAACTTTATTATTATTAAAAGTTGAATTTGTTAATATTAGGCTATATATTTATTTTTGTTAAAAGGACAAATTATAAAATAGTTCTAATCATCTGAAAATTTTATTCATTAATAAAATTCTTAACGGGGGAGGTGTTAGATACCTACCTTAACTATTTTATACTTTGTTGCTTTAAATGCATACTTTGTAATAGTATTAATTTTGTTTACTATCTTTAGATGCGTGATAGATACATAATAGTTTGTCTGTGCATCAGCGTTACTAGGAATCTTCGTTTTCAGTTTCTTATCTTTTCCCTTGAATTTGATATTTTTGTTTTTCGCAACAATTAAGATTTCAGCAAAAAGCTTTGTTTTTTGGCTTTCAATTAAAACATATAAATATGACTAAATTTGTTTTTTAGTCAGACTTACTTCTAATTTCATAAAACCGGTATCGACCTACAATAAGCTCAAAGTCAAAACGAAATTTCCTAGTCGTTTTTCGGAATGTTTCAAGTATACGTTTGAAATAAAAATCGAATTTAAGCTTTCCAAGTGTTTAATTTTGAACTTGAGAAAGTGAACCCAACAGATATTTGAACAATCTCGTAAAACGTGCCTGAATTCTGATGCCAGTAGATTAGGATTAGTTGGTATTCTAACACAGAACGAAGGAGAAAAAGAATTTGTAATTAGTTATTATAGTCGACATACATCCTTAACTGAGCAACGTTATCATTCCTTTGAATTAGAAACACTAGCCATTGTCTCGGCTGTAAAACGTTTTAGGCCGTTCGGGCGCGCCTTTTCTGAGAATTTGCTTACAAACTTTCGAAAATAGCCGACTAGGCCAAGAAATTGTCGGATAGTCAGCCTTAGCTTGTGGTACTTGGAATCAAAACAATATTGGTATTGTCGCGTGTTACCGGTCCGCGAAAATAAAACTAGTGAACTTAAAAACAACAACTATTTATTAACTCACAATAAATACAACACAATTAATTAATTACACTTCGAATTAGATTACTTAGTATTTGCGGTCACTTATTCTTCTATTCGTATTACTGTTCTGAACTGTACTGTACTTACGCGGTGCCATCGTCGCTTATATAGTCTAACAGGGAATATTCTGGAAGTTACTAGAATCGAATATTCCAGATTATTCCCGGCGCGTTCGAGATATGCGCTGTTGGCTATCTAGAACGTTCTGGATGGCCATGGGCGTATCATTTGGGGCATAATTCGTTACATTGCCCCCCTTCTAATTCTGATCGTCCCGATCAGAAATCAAATCCAAATCTCCTTGGTATTTCATCAACCGGTCTAAATGAACAACTTTCAACTTAGACCGTTGGTTTCGTCGTATCCGGTAAACCACATCATTGATTCTTTTAATGACCTCATATGGACCTTCCCAAGATGGAGACAACTTAGGCGAAACTCCCTTCTTCCGTTGAGGGTTGTATAACCAAACCCGGTCGCCTTCCGTAAAACCCTTTGAATTTACCTTCAAGTCATACCTAGCTTTCATTCGGTCACTAGCTAGTTTGATTCTATGCCGTACCAAATCATGAGTGTCCAATAAAGTCTTTCTCAAATCATCGACATAGTCCTGTACCTCTTTATCTTCGACATTTGGTGATCCGAACACCAAATCACAGGGCAGACGAAGTTCTTTGCCAAAAACAACCTTTGCTGGTGTCTGACCTGTTGTTTCGTGGATAGCTGTTCTGTAAGCCATCAGCAAAAGAGGTAATTGTCGATCCCAGTGTCTTTGATGTGTTTCTACAACTTTTGAGAGGTGTTCTTCCATAGTCTTGTTAAACCTCTCAACCATGCCATCGGACTGTGGATGAAGTGGTGTAGTCCTCGTCTTGTTGATGCCAAGTAATTCACAAAGCTTATGAAATACTTTGGACTCAAAGTTCCGTCCCTGATCTGAATGTAACTCTAAAGGTACCCCAAATCGGCTAAACATGTTGTCTACCAGAACTTTAGCAACAGTGGTCGCTTCCTGATTAGGGATCGCATAAGCTTCAGGCCATTTGCTAAATTAGTCCATGGCTACTAAGATGTACTTGTTGCCATCATCAGTTTGAGGGAATGGACCTGCCACATCAATTGCTATCCTTTCAAACGGTGCTCCTACATTGTACTGTTTCATCGCACCTCTGGATCTGGTTCTGGGACCCTTAGAAGCAGCACAAATTGAACATCTGCGGCACCAACTTTCTATGTCTTCTCGGCTGTGGACCCAATAAAATCTTTCCCGGACTTTTGCCATTGTTTTATTAACACCAAAGTGGCCTCCTGATGAACCCCCATGCACTTGTTCCAAAACCTTTTCAACCTTATTCCTTGGAACCACCAACTGCATGGTAACACTTTTTCCCTCAGCACTCTCCCAGGCCCTTTTTAATAGTCCATTTACCACTTTCAACGAGTCCCACTGTGCCCATAACGCCTTAAAGTTGGGTGATTTCGCAGATATGATGTTCCATTCAGGTCTGACTCCTTCCTCTTTTCCCATTAAAATCGGTCCAATATCCTTGTCCTCAAGTTGGTCTTTCCTAAGCTGAGCAGTTGTCCATGATTCATCTTCTTCAAGAGTGGTTCGTTGAATATCCACATTTCCTTCACGTTGATCCACTCTTGAGCAGTGTTTGCATGCCCCACAAGGTCTTCGGGACAAAGCATCAGCGTTATTGTGTAACTTGCCTGGACGATGTTTAATCTTAAAATGGTATTGCTGCAATTTTTCTAACCACCTTGCCACTTGCCCTTCTGGATTTTTCATTTGTAACAGCCATGTAAGCGCAGCATGATCTGTTCTTATGAGGAACTTTTTTCCATACAAATATCTGTGGAAATGACTGACCGATTTGATAATAGCCAGCAGCTCCATTCTTGTTGCACAATAGTTCCTTTCGGGTTTTGACAACACCTTGCTGAAATATTCAATCACTTTTTCCTCCCCATCTTGCATTTGGGATAACACGGCTCCTACTCCAATGTTGCTTGCATCCGTGTCTAAAATAAACATTCCATCTGCTTGAGGGTAAGACAAAATAGGACTAGAGCAAAGAGCAACTTTTAAAGTTTTAAAAGCGCTTTCGCACTCTTTATTCCAGCAAAATGCTGCTTTGACCTCAGTCAATCTATGCAATGGCGCTGCTATATATCCAAATCCTTCCACAAATCGCCTGTAGTATGTGCATAAGCCCAGAAAACTTCTCACTTCATGTTTGTCTTGAGGTCTTGGCCAATCGCGTATAGCTTCAATCTTGCTATCGCTTGTCTGAATGCCGTCCGCACTGACCGTGTGGCCAAGAAACTCAACTTTGTTATGAAACAAATGACATTTCTTTGGATTTAGTTTTAAATGCGCATTTTGGAATCGAGCAAAGACTTCTTTCAGATTTTGAAGATGTTCTTCAAAAGTTCTTCCCATGACCATTACATCATCCAAATAAACCAAACAGGTTTTCCATGTTAGTCCACGCAAAACTAATTCCATCAGACGTTCAAAAGTAGCTGGAGCATTGCATAATCCAAAAGGCATCACATTGAATTGATAAAGTCCGCTGTTGGTGGAAAATGCGGTCTTTTCTTTATCTTCAGGATGAATGCCTACTTGCCAATATCCACTTTTAAGATCCAGTGTAGAAAACCATTTTGAACCTGCTAGTGTTGTTAAGGTGTCATCAATCCGAGGAAGGGGGTAACTATCCTTTTTAGTAACGTCGTTAAGTTTGCGATAATCAACACAAAACCGGGTTGATCCATCTTTCTTAGTTACTAAAACAACTGGTGAGGACCATGGACTATTGGATTCTTCAATTACCCCTTCTTTGTACATCTTGTCCAGCAGATTTGACACTTCCTCTTGCTTTGCAATCGGCAGTCTTCGTGGTGATTGCCGTATTGGCTGAGCGTCTCCGGTGTTGATTCTATGCTGAACGATGTTTGTACGCCCTTCTGTTCCAGGTTGAGTAACAAACACATCCTGGTGTTGTTTAATAAAATCTTGTGCCAAAATGGTCTCTTTACTAGTCAGGTTATTCCAATTAATGTCCAATACTTCAATGTCTTTCACTGGTAGTTGCTCAGTTGTTTTTGAACAAGTTTCGTTACAGTTGGTAATAACTTCAACAGGTGTACAAACTCCGATTACTTCTCCTTTCTTAATTTTGATCTTAGAAGGGAGGATGTTTGCAACCCGTATCGGTATGTCACAATCGGTTTGAACTAAAGATCGAGCTACCAAAAGACTGTTGTTAGTGTGTTTGTGTGGTTGAATTAGTCCAACGTAGCGCCCAGAATTGGTTTCTAGTTTAGCAGGAATAATCATTTCACTATTACCGTTCACTTCAGTTGTTTCACTTGCTACAACTCTTATATCAATTTCCGGGTCACTGGCTGTTGACAGCACAAATTCTTCATTTCCAATGCTAAGAGTGTTCTGCTTGTGATCAAACTTCAATCCGTGTTTTCGAATCAAATCCATCCCCATAATAAACTCATCTTCAATATCAGCTATTAACACTCTGTGACTTATTTTCAATCTCCCAATTTGTAATTCTGCATCAGCTTCTCCTATTACTGATGCACGTTCTCCAGTCACTGTCCTTAAGCTAATATTCTCTGATGGCAATTGAAGAAATTTCTTATCCAACACATCTCTTCTAGCAAGAGAAACGACAGCTCCGGTATCAATGGTAACTCGAATTTTAGATCCATTCTATGTTCCTTCCAAAGTTAAACTATCAGGTCTTCCACCCATACTTTTTATAGTTACAATTCTGGGGGCTGTGTTTTCTGTAGCCAGGGCATGCCCCGAAGCACTGGCTACATCTAGTTTTCCTGGTTGGTATGTGCCGCAGGCTGCTGTTGTTGCCTGCGATTGAAAACTGGAGATGGGACACGGCAGTCACGTTTGAAATGTCCTTGTTTACCACAACGATAGCAGGTATTTGTATTGCGCTGCGGTGTCATTGCGCTGAATTTCTTTAAAATTAAATCAAGGCCATCTAAAACTTTGTCAATCTTGTCTTTGCTGGCTGGTGGTTCCTCAAAATTAACTGCTCGTACTTTGTGTCCTAATCGAGAAGTATTGAAAGCGGCCTCTGCTTCTAATGCACGCACCAGTGCTTCATTAGATTTTTTAAATCCGGAAGCGTTTCCAATCAATACGCGTTGCACTTCCACTTCTCGAATTCCTTTAATAAAAGCGCGAACCGTTAACATCTCTTGGAATTCCTGTGGCGCTTCTGGATAACCCAAATTGACCAGTCGCTTTAATTCGGATTCGAACTCTTGCAACGATTCTCCCGATTTTTGAATTCGTGATTCGATTTGCGTTTGAAACACGTGTTTCAAATATTTGTCACCAAATCGAAGCTCTAATGCCGCAATGAGCAAACCATAGTTATTTTGTTGGTCTTCTGGCATGGTTTGCAAAAGGTCTAATGCCTGACCACGCAACGCAACAATTAAAGCTGTTGACTTTTCTTCATTGTTCCAGCCATTTGCAAGTGCAGCCGCTTCAAACTGTCTCTTGTACATCGTCCAAGAAGCTTGGCCATCATAAGTGGGCGGTTTTACTTTATTTCCAGCGGAACTGCCATCTTGCACAACTCTACGTTGTTGTAGCTGCTGCATTTGTTCTTCAATTTTTTTCATTTTGTTGTCAAAGTCCTGCTTTAATTTAACTTCAACCACTTTCATTTCACCAGTCATTTCTACTTTGACATTGTTAATTTCACCAACAAGTTCGTCTTTTACTTGTTGTTTCATTTCTTCTATTTCTCCATTAACCTGGTCCAAGCGAGTTCCGAGCTTTTCGTATTCTTGTCGGCGCCGTTCTGCTTCTTCCTTGTCTTCACGCCGTTCATCCTAACGACGCTTTTCTTCTTGCTCTTTTTCTTCTTGACGTTTCTTCTCGTCTTCTTGTCGGCGTTTTTCTGCTTCATCTTTGTCTTCTTGCCGTCGTTTTTCTGCTTCCTTGTTTTGAATTGAAAGCATCTGCATCATTTGTTTAAGTTGTTCTTCCATTGCTTTAGTTTGAGTTCGTGTTAATGGCATATAATTTGTCTAAAACTTACTCGAAAAATTGCGGGTACACTTCTATTTAGATGTATATTTGAGCAACGAAGTCCAAATTTTTCTATCTCTTTTAATTTCCAAATAGAACTTTCTAGAATTTTCCCGAAAAATTAATCACTTACTTATTTTTAAGTGTCCAACCGTTTGGTAAAGTCAAAACTTCACCAAATCACTCAAATCGCAAATAGAATGTTCTAGAATTACCTCGAAATTTCTTTTAATTACGTTAATTAACTCACTAATTAATGTCAAAACACATTCCGTTACGATAAAAGTCGCTATCTCCTTTAGAACTCGAATAGAATATTCCAGAATGTTCCGGAATTGTCCGCACTAATTAATTCACAACCTAGTAATTAATTAACACCAACTTGATAGTTGACACAAGCTCACTATCCCACTTCTGACACCAATTGTCGCGTGTTACCGGTCCGCGAAAATAAAACTAGTGAACTTAAAAACAACAACTATTTATTAACTCACAATAAATACAACACAATTAATTAATTACACTTCGAATTAGATTACTTAGTATTTGCGGTCACTTATTCTTCTATTCGTATTACTGTTCTGAACTGTACTGTACTTACGCGGTGCCATCGTCGCTTATATAGTCTAACAGGGAATATTCTGGAAGTTACTAGAATCGAATATTCCAGATTATTCCCGGCGCGTTCGAGATATGCGCTGTTGGCTATCTAGAACGTTCTGGATGGCCATGGGCGTATCATTTGGGGCATAATTCGTTACAGTATTATAACAAGATTTTTTTTAAATTTCAAGAAAATGGCGAAATCTTATTCCACTGATTAATAAATGTTAGAATAATTACAATAATTGTTTTATTTATTGAGAATTACGCTTTTATTGGAGTAGTGGTATTCTGCTGGTTTTCAAGTCTTAGTGTACGTACACGTAGAAAGCCGACAACCAGCATTCCGATTTACGGCGCCTAAATCTGCTATAGAATTAAATAGGTCCGTGCATAGCAAACGCTGGTTGACGCTTGTGCACAAATGCACGCGCTTGCTGCCATCTCGCTGGAATTATTTTTCATTTAAGCGCTTGTATTTGTCGTGCTGGGTTCAAGCATTTGAGGTTATGTTGTACACAGATTTGGTGTACAAATCGGTAAACATTTCCGAACCGGTGGCAATATAATTAATTTTGTTCAGGAAATTTAAGTTGAAGAAAAATTTGAAGTGCATTAAGGATGGACGTACAAAAGTTAATTGGTTTGGTATTCAACCGACCTTGTATTTGGGACAAACGTCTCAAATCTCATGCAAACCGTATAGTAACGGAAAAAGCATGGAAAGATGTTGCAGAAAAAATGCAAATCGACGGTAAGTTTTAAATATACACTAATAAATATAATCCTCATTTTATATTAACAAAATTGAATCAATTGCAGTTAACATTCTACGCAAGAAGTGGAAATATCTGCGTGATCAGTTTGCGACCGAATGGAGTAAGAAAGCTCGGCCAAAGTCTGGAGATGCTGGTCCATCATGCAGTACCACGAAATGGGCATATTTCGATAGGCTATCTTTTTTAAAGGATATAGTAAAGCCAAGGAAATCTTCTAGTAATTTAACAGAAATCACGAACATTATAAGTGACACCAATTCAAAAATGGGAAACAGAAATCGAGCTTGTCTTGTTTACAATAGCAACTGATGGTAATTAATATATTATTGCCGTATTTTGTATAGTGTTTTTATTTTTTATTTTTAGAAAGCTTGCAGGAAGAAAGTGTCGATGCAAATGCACTGCGTGCTTTAGTTTCGGATACGGAGGATGATAACAGCACTAATTTAAACGGCATAACTCTTCCCACACCTGAAATGGTACCAGAATCAACTCCCGTAGCTAGAAGCAGAAAAAGAACTCGTAGTTCTAGTTCGCTCTTCAACGATGAAATGCTTGAAGTGGAAAAAGAGAAGCTGAGGTTTTTGAAAGAAAGAAAAACCACAGAGGATGACGATCTAAATTTTTTCAACAGTTTATTACATTTTGCAAAAAAATACCTTTTGGAAAAAAATTAAGTTTTAGAACAAAAATACCAAGCCTAATTGAGGAATATGTCCAATCTGAATAATAAAGTTGTACAGTTGCCCAAGAACAAATAAACTTAACCAAAACAAAAATATCTGATTTATTAAATAATAGCTTTGTTTTAACAAACATTTTCTGATAGTTTGATGACTTTGATGACCCACGATTAGTTTGAAATTAAAGTTGTTAAAACGCTGCAAACGTGATTACATGAATCACGTGATTGCTTCTTCACTTTGTTTACCTTACTTTTTTCGTATATTTATTGTTGTCATAATTATTATTTGTGTGTTATAGTCAAAATCACGAGAGCTGGCTTGTGTTTAATCTTTTATTAATTTTGTAATTCCTAAACTAAAAACATTTCAAAAATTTGGTTTTAAACATTGGGTGTCTAAATTTACTAGTTCGGAATACACTTAATATGAGTATAAACAGTGCTTACAATAATATTTCTTAATTTCATTACAATACTTCAATGGTACGTTAATTATTCAAATGTTATAGGATTATTACAGAAGTAGGTAGTAAAAATGCCTCTGATATTTTGTGAGGAAGTATTTGGCCGTCAAACGCTATTATTAACTGTTTCATGTGTAGACGATTCAGTAATATCGGTGAGATGACGTTCAAATCCTTCCTGGTCTATGATTGTGTTATGTAAAATACATATACACTTTACAATTCTTTCAGCAGTTACTATGTCCGTTTCTATGCATTTCGTCAAAATACGCCATTTTGAAGACATAATTCCAAAAGAACATTCAACTGTTTTCCTAGCTCTTGAAAGTCGCTTATTAAAACATTGTTGTTCAAAACGTAAGTTTTTTTCCTCCAAAAGGCTTTAATAAGCAATCTGTCAAGGGATAGGCTTCGTCACCTATGAAAACAAAAGGGGCCTTTACAGATGTCCGTGGCAAATTTTCTGGTAATGGTATGGTTAATTTTTTTTTTTTTTATAAGTTTATAAAGGTCTGAAACCTGAAACGTTCCTCCATCGTTTTGTTTGCCATAACCGCCTACATCTATAGTAATAAATTTGTAATTTGCATCAGTAACACTTTGTAGCACTAATGAGAAAAAATGCTTGTAGTTATAAACATGCTTCCCGAATTTTTAGGACACAATATATATGTTTTCCATCTATAGACCCTATAACATTTGGAAAATTTCATATATTTTGATATTCGGCAGCAATCCTTCTGAAGTCTTCTTCAGATGGGGTAGGCATATGGATTGAATGCAGAGTTCTCCACAACAAATCAACCACTTCCTTTACGATTTTGCTTATTGTAGAAACCCCCATTCTGAATGAATAGGCCAAACTTCTAAAAGAAGCTCCAGTAGCTAAGAACCTAAAATATAACAAAAGATTAAATTTCTATATTCTCTGACTAATAAAAATAATAAAATTATTATATTATGTACGTACTTTATTGTCACTACAAGCCTTTCTTCTGGTAATATAGGACGTGTGTGCCAATTTGACCATGTCTTGAGCAGAAAAGGTTCGATTTTCTTGAGAATGTAGTCGAACGTTAAAATGGACATTCGCATGTAAGAAAAAAATCTCGAGTTATCTTCTCTCAATTGGGGCATCAAATAATGATATTCGCCAAATTGCAATCTATTTATGTTAATAAGGTGCAAACCAGCTTTTCTTCTACGTCGATGTGAATTAAGTTTCAAAATAGCACTACTTGATAGCAACCACAATAATTCTTCTTCCGAATCACTCATTTTAACATAATTTGTGGTTACCTTTTTAATTGTGCTTTTAAATGTCAACTGTCAAGTTAAGTTTAAAAAAGTAGTAGAAACAAGTTTTCTATGTGCACAGGTTATTTACTACCGGTCGCCGATGGTAGGCGCCGTAAATCGGAAAGCTGGTTGTCGGCTTTCTACGTGCACGTACACTTAGAATCAAAAACTTAAAACGAGAACTTTTATTGTAATTTCAGCAAGTGATATTTGCGCTTGCTAGAATAATGAATTTTGTTAAAAACGGTGGTGAAATTTGTTAAACATGGCATTTTTTGGAATTCCATTCGCTGATGTCTTTTCTAAATAATAATATATATTTAAAAATATTTATGTTTTATTATCGGTAAATTAAAATAAACATTTTAAGAATATAAACATATCTCTAACTATACATGTTACTAACAAAAAAAACATTAGTCAAAAATAAAGCCACTATTATGAGCTTCGGAATGCTCCAGGAATGAATTTAACAACTCGTTTCTAGCTGTTCCTACAATTTATTTTATTTTGATACCGAATTAACTAATAAAATTGACTAATACAATTAATCACGCAAATTTCTAAATTAAAATATATTATTAAATAATACGTCATCGATTTAGCGTATAAAAAACTTGTTCTCAACTGTGAAAGTAGAATGGACTGAATCTTATGTCAAATAAAACATTGGCAACATAACACGAAAAAACTTGGGATTAACAACTCAGATAACAAGAATTACCATTATTGTCATGATGTACCAATAAGACAGCAGAATACCAATACAATACCAATATTGGTATAAAATCTTGTTGTAATACCAATATTGTTTTGATTCCAAGAACCAGCAGCATAAGGCTGATTGTGAATATTAATAGAGACAAGAAACTTCTCCATGGCTTCTAACTTATCAGGGTTTGGATAATTTTGCCCGCTACAAATTTCATATCCCAAGTAATTGACGCTATTTTGAAAGAATTTACATTTGGGTAAGTTTAAAACGACATTATTAGCCTTGAATATGTCCAAAACTTTGATAAGTAATTGCATTCCTTCCTTCACAGTTTTTGAAGGTAACAAAATGTCATCTAGCTAAACAATTATTTTTGTGAATTTTAATTCGCTCAGAATATTGTCAATTGCGCGCTGGCAAAAGGGACGTTACACAAACCAAAAGGCACCTTCATGTACTCACATTTGTCATCCGGTGTTATAAATGCGGTATGCGGAATAGAATTATCAGCAACCTTGATCTGGTGATATCAACTCAGCAAATCGAGTGTAGAACCACATGAAAACCCACCTAATCTTTCACCTAATTGCTCAATTAACGGAAGAGGATACGAATCCCTAACTGTTATTTTATTGAGGCTGCAAAAATCGACGCAAAGTTTTTGTTCTCCATTTTTATTTTTGACCAACAAAGCGGTACTAGAATATGCAGAGTTTGTCGGAAGAATTATGTTGCTTTCAAGCAGTTCATTAATAATTTTTCACATATCGTCTCGCTCCTTGAGTGCCAATGGATAAGGACTATGTGTTACCGGAGTATCAGTGGAAAGTTTGATGGACATTTCTACGTTGGGAATGGTTTTAATGGGCCTGGTGTCCGAGGAAAAACATGTATGGAAATTGTTTAGGATGGTTTTAAAAGATTTTAATTCCTAACCAGAAAGAGAACCGACACATACATTTTCATACGACACAATTATTCGATTAACCGCCTGCGTTTCAGACGAATACTCTGTAAACGTTAAACTACCACCTACTTGGCTGTATGCAATAGAGGGATTTTCAGTAAAAGTTTGACCAATTAAAATATTTACGTCACTTAAGCATTTTTCAACAATATACAAAACAATATTTAGCTTAACTGTATCGACTACTAGCGAACATTTAACCGACTCAGTGACAATTAGCTCTTGACCTCCAAACACAACAAGCGCAACCTTGCTGCCCATGGGTTATAATTCTAAGCCTAAAAAAGAACTCATTTCCCTAGTAATCAAGGAGCACTCACTGCCAAAATCTATATAGGCCCTTACCAACACGTCATTTACCAAAATTATTTTGTAAAACTTGGATTTTGAATTGAGACTACTTATGAAATTAATAGGTTTTTGTCTTACCACCTCGCCAGTACTGCTACCTTTTGCCTTGGCTCCAAACTTTCCGCACTCTCGAGCTACGTGTCCAGTTTTATTACATTTATAGCAAATTAGTGGATTTGGACAATTCCGTTTGATGTGTCCTGTACTTTTGCATCCTTAGCAAGTAATATCGATTCCGGGTAATTTATTAGTTGACTGAACAATAGATGTATGTGCAATCGGCTGCCGTCTTAGTAGAGGTGCAAAGCGATTTGGCGTTTGCATTTCCTTTGCAACAAACGTATTCAAAATTCATTCCTCGAACCGCCAATTTAAGCGACTCTGGACGTAATTTCCCGACAATTAAAGTAACCTCGTCCGCGCCGGTTAAATTCATTTCCAATTTACGAATAGCTGAAAGTTTTTCAAAACAATACGTTGACATACTCTCATAATTGCCTGGTTTGATAGTCTGCATATTGACAATTAATGCAGGTAAGTCACGAACAACTCGGAACGACTTGCGTAATTCTGGCCGCCATTCTTCCCAAGATGTAGGTACTTTTCGCAAACTACTATAAAAAAATTGCGGCGTTTCCATTGAGTTTATTTGCCACCACATGACAAACTGATCATCCCATCCATATAACTCCTTTAGCCCATTAATTTTTTCCATCCAATGAACAACATCGTCGGTGGTTGGATCAAAACCAGGTATATCTCGGACGTGAATGAAGTATCTTAAACTGGATCTGTCCGGGTTTAGTACAGAATTCAATATTTCAGCAGTAACAATAAAATGACTATTGCTTTGAATCAGTGGCTCTTCTACGATATACGATACTGGTGTCGAAGTGTGGATTTTCTGTCTTTCCTCTGTAGCTTCAGTGGACACCTGTCGTCTCTTCCCACGATTTTGAGCATCTTTCTCATCGTCGGACCAATCGTAATTTCTTTTTTGCATCATCTTTAGCACGTGGTAAAAGTTATTAACCTAATAAAGTTATTAAGTAAAAGTTATTATCCCACTTCTGGTAATAAAAGATAAACAACGATTTAAACTTTTCACCAAAACAATTTATTTGTATTTATTTTACAGGATGATTTTATTTCACAGGATGAATATAACCTTCTAGTCTTCCTCTTCTTTTCTTGTCCCCTAAATGGCGCACCCGTTGTCAAAATATTGAATTCACGCTTTCGAAAATGTTTATTTTCTTCTTCAGTTACACTATAGATAATAACAGACAATAAAAATAAAAATAATTAAATAGCAAAATAAAGTTACTTACAGTAAATGAGTTTTTTTTTAAATGAAAAAGACCATTTTAAAATTAAAGATCGAATTTTTTAAAAAAAATTTTTGCGAATGACAATCTGACAGAAAATAAATAGAATGTGTTTTGTTTAATTTTGTTTTTTTATGTAAAAATTTATCAAGGTTCAAGATGTTACAAAAAATTATATTTAAATTTTGAATATCGGTTCTTTTATTCATGGTATTTGTTTCTTGCTGAATGTAGTACATTTCCAAGAAATTTTTTATATAATAATTTGGTGATATAGTAAAACTTTGACATCATTAAAATTTGTTTGATGATCTGTATCATTAAATTATATTTAATTAGTATTTAATTATTATTTCCTTTAGATCTTGCTTTAAATAGTATAGAAAATAAATGGGAAAGTATTAAAATGTGTTGTGATTTAAAAAAAGAATCAATGATATTTATTATTAAATTTATTTTTAACAACACATACTTTTCCCTAAATAATAATATTTATCAACAAATTTTTGGTACACCAATGGGATGTAGTTTATCACCAATAATTGCTTATTATGTAATGGATTATTTACTAGACAAATTCATTCCAAAATTGTCATTTCAGCTGCCGTTTATTAAAAAATATGTTGACGACATTATATGCTGTATTCCTAAAAATAAAAAACAAGAAATTCTAGATACATTTCACAGCTTTAATAGTACGGGAGCTGAGGCTCCGTACGAGGCTTCTAAAACATGGTCTATACAACTCGGAGCAAAATGGACAATGAAAATTGATTCTTATGCAGAATCACCTGCCGGATCCGAATCTGGAGGTCGCCTGTAAATCAGGAATTGCAAACATGCCGAAAAGTCACTTTTTCGCAAAAAAATTGAATTTTGATTTTCGATCAATTTTAATACTTAACTTCTTTTTTCTCGGCAATGGAAAGAGCCAGGTATCTCATTTTTTCACCAAATATTCACTAAAGTGTCCTGATCATCAAAGTATTATTATAATACTTCCATAGTTTAGATTTTTTTCAAAAAAAAAATAATTTATCAGTGAACAACAAATTTAAGACTTGATTTTTTTACGATGCGTGCAACTATATTTATTTGTCAGAATTTTGAAAACATAGATCGAACAAAAGTGTCCAAAATGTCCGAAAAAGTTTTTAGTGAAAGAATATCCTTAAAAAATTTTTTTATAAAACACTTTACGACGAGTTAAACGCAAAATATTTTTGCGCGCTATCCGCGAACGCTGCCTGTACGGGCTCATGATGTATTCCTAGTGCTACTATACAGTATGCAGTATACACAGACAACTGCTTAGAATTTTGGTCGTTGGGAATAAAGTCTTCAATGTATAATAAACAGTTTTTATAAATATTTAATTTGTAGTCGTGTTTTTTTCAATGTTTAGTTATGGATAAATAAGTTAGATTTTTTTTTTCATTTAGTTTAGTTTGTGTAGTCGATTTTCTGATAACAACTTAGTTTATGGGTTTAAAGATAAATTAGAATTAGAGTATTAGGTTTAGATTATTGTTTACGTAAGAAAATTAAGAGATACTAGAGGATGTGCGAAAATACTATTATCAAATATATTATTGTAAATACTTAAATAGGGCATTTTTGCAGTGTGCGGTTTACAAAACTGCTTGGCAAATAAAGCCTAATATTCCAAACATGTTTGAATTTAGATGGATAAAAAAAATGATATAATTATGTCTATAACATTTACAAATAAACCGGATTGTTCTATAATTACGCCATTCTGTAAATGCCAAAATTTTACATGTTCTTCTCGATGTGCATAGTTAAAATCGAATGTACAATGCGTTATATCATGTTTGTGTGAGGAGAAATGCAATTTATTGCAATAAATATTTAAAAAAAAATAACCTATTGATTGATTAATATCCAAAACTTACAAGTAGTGCAAATTAAATGTCTATAAAAACTATTTATTAAATAATAGATACTTCAATCCCTACGACCAGAATTATAAGCAGTTGGGTGTGTATAGTAGGACTAGGAATACATCGAGACATCATGAACCCGTACAGGCAGCGTTCGCGGATAGCACGCAAAAATATTTTTCGTTTAAGTCGTCGTAAAGTATTTAAAAAACTTTTTTTAAGGATATTCTTTCACTAAAAACTTTTTCAGACATTTTGGACACTTTCATTCGATCTATGTTTTCAAAATTCCGACAAATAAATATAGTTGCACGCATCGTGAAAAAATCAAGTCTTAAATTTGTTGTTCACTGATAAATTAGTCTTTTAAAACAAAAATCTAAACTATGGAAGTATTATAATAATACTTTGATGATCAGGACACTTTAGTGAATATTTGGTGAAAAAATCAAATACCTGGCTCCTTCCACTGCCGAGAAAAAAGAAGTTAAGTATTAAAATTGATCGAAAATAAAAGTTTAATTTGTTTGCGAAAAAGTGACTTTTGGGCATGTCTGCAATTCCTGATTTACAGGAGATCTCCAGATTCGGATCCGGCAGGTGATTCTGCATAAAAATCAATTTTCATTGTCGATTTTGCTTCGAGTTGTATAGAGGGTGTCGAATTTGAGGGTCTAGTTCCCGTACTATTAACGAAAATATTCAATTTACAATCGAATCTGAAAATAATAATTCCATTCCTTTTTTAGACACTAAACTAATTAGAACTACTGAAAACAAAATAATTTTAGATGGTACATAAAACCTACTAGTTCATCTAAATATATGAATTACTATTCTTACCATCCTGAAAAAACAAAAATAAATTTAATTCTTGGAATGAAAAATAGAATAACAAAAATATGTCATCCTTCCCTAAAAAATTCTAGTTTAAATAAACTTAAAAATATATTATTAGAAAATTCATATCCTAAAAAATTATTACA
>OY744569.1:599865-624732 GCA_963556235.1 Cryptophagus acutangulus
AAAAATGGCAACTAAAAAGTTGTCATTTTAATCGCAAATTGCAAAATATTATTTATAATTGTTGGTACACAAAAATAATAATAATTAAATAATAATAAAATAGTAACTTGACATAATTTTGTTTTTGACTGTTAATAATCCAGCTAGACGGTTGTGACTAGATTTGGACTAAAAATAGAACAAAAATAACTTATTTTTTGTTTTTTCTCTGGAACCAAAAGCAAATTTGAAACGGTGAAAACTGATTCAGTCGTTTTGGAACAAGCAAAAACTTTTATAAGGAATACATTTTTCTCGTAAAATGAAAAATAAGAAAGTTTCTCCTGTTTGCAACCCTATCCGGGGACATACTGTATATATATATTATCTTTTTGGATAATCCAAGAAGATAATCGGCTGCCGATTAGCTCCGACTTTGCGAACAGCAAGCAGGATTATCATTTGCGTTAGTTAGGCAAAATGAGGTTAGGTGAACAGACACTTTGAGCACCTTTTACAAAAGAAAGTTCCCATGTTCCACAATTTCCAAAATCGTATTTTTTACCATTTTTTCATGTTCCCGATTTTACCAATTATAATGTTATATCTTGTTTTCTCCGTGGATTTTATTTAAAATTAATAATGAGGGATTGCATCATAAACTACGTTTATGTCGACAGTTTCAGATGAGAGTTGTAGATGTCAGTTACTACAGGCACATTAAAAGCAGTCGTGTAGAGTATGTGGCCTATATGACAATCGTCCTAATAAATAGTGTTTAATATAGTACAACTTTAACAATTTTTATGTCTTTTTCGGTTGGACTTATATAATTTGTGTTGAGGTAAAATCTACTTATTATTTATGGTTAAAATTTTCTGATGAAGTTGAGAAACACCCTGTATATATACAGGGTATCTTTTATAAATACCTATTTAATTATAGGTTGCTACGTTACAAAGATGTTCACTATTTATTTTCTCTGCTGCATTAATAGTTTTAATAATATTGTAAAAGTGATACTTGAAAAAATGTATACTTTCGCTAATTATTGTGAAATGCTCATAATCTATGGAGAACCACGGGCAGATGCAAATGTTATTTTGCGTTTGGTCAATAGAGCACGAGATTCTGGTTCTTTACTTCCTGATAGAAATGATGATGGTGGTCCTTCACGTAATGTACGAACTCCTAAAACAGAAGAACAAATTCTTCATGCTTTTGAAGAAGAGAAGTCAACAGGTATTAGGTCTGTTTCTAATGTTGTTTCAAAATCTACTATACAAAGAGTCCTGCAAGATCTTATCCTCATTTCATACAAAATATTTTATTCACTGACGTATCACATTTTTTTGGAATGGTATATTTAATACTCACGACTAGCGTGTATGGGCAGAAGAAAATCCACATTAAATTTATTTGCGAAGCCATCAGCACAGGTTCAGTGTGAACTTATGGGCTGGTATTTTAGGAAATTCAGTGGTAAGTGTAATATTCTAGTCTCACAGGATAATAAGACACTAGATACTTAATTATAAGTTTATTGTAAGATTTACAAGTTTAAGTTAATCGGCCTCAGAGTGGACACGTCGAGAAGTGCAGAGCAAGTGACGACCACTTCCGGCTGTCCACTTAACGGCATTGTGCCTTATACATATATGTAATGCTGCTTGTCTAACCATCTGGTTACAATTATTAACTACAATACATCACATGCCCCATTTTTTTAAATAAAGTATTTATAACTAATGACACGAAAATGCAACATGTACAGTTAGTTTTAAAAGTTTACAAAACACAAACTTTTATATTTACAATGCATTATAACCGTTTACAATTTTTTTTTTATTAACATAGAATCCTGGAATTAAGAGTTTGCAATGTATTCAACTAATTATCAAATCGTGACGGAGGTTTTGAAACACGACCACTTCTTGTTTTGTATTCTAACTCTGAAACATCCCTATCGCTCTCTTGATATTGCCTATTACTTACACTATCTCTAAGTTGTATACATGGGCTTACATTTTCTTTTGTAGGATTAGGAATGTTTTCTTGTGTACTATCGTTATCAATACTGTTGCCACTACCAGATTGCTCCACTTGTGTATGTGAACTAGCCTGTATAGGATTAATATCAGTAACAGTTTCATCCGTCAGTATATGTGGTCTTAAATAGTGACGATTCCGTCTGTAGTTACTATCGTTAACTCTGACGACATAATTATCTGCATGGTTTTTTGAAACAACCACACCTTTTTTTTTTTTTTTTTTTTAGATGGAGAAATGCATTACGCACCCCCCGTTCCTACGGGGGAGTGTGGGACTCAACCTCAGTTATCTACTGAGACCATACCCACTAAAACTCCATCGCTTCAAATACTATGCCAACTACGTCGGTACCGCCTTTCAGCATATCGTCGACATATTTGACAGTTTAGCTACATTTTCTTCTTCCCAGGTCGGCCGGGTAAGTATCACACATAGAATACGGACATCATTACGGACATTACAAATACATATGGTAAGTAAATAAATAGTACATACGGTAAGTAAAATATAAAAAAAAATTCAAAATATCACAGCTAGCTAGTTTTAGTACCACAGGTTTGTCTTCAGTCTATCGCCATTCTAGCAGCTACCACAGGGTCCTTTTTCCTAAGGATCCCTGTGCATAGCAGTTCGATAGCGTCCCACTCCTTTTGGCCTCTCATCATAATCTCGGTGAGATTTTGTGCTGAGAGCCTTACTCCCACTGTTGCTACCGCTGCCTCTCTCTCGACGTCCCACTCCTCGCAGTCAAACAGTGTGTGCTCTGCAGTTTCTACTGTGTTGCCCTCTTGGCACCTCCTTGACTTTGTTTTCCCAATTCGCTGCCTGTAGGCGTTAAAGTGGCCATGTCCAGTCAGGAATTGGGAAATACAGTATGTCAAGTCGCCATGGGCTCTATCAATCCAAGGCTCGATGAGCGGGATTAGGGTCCTAGTCCACTGACCTTTAGTGGTTGACTCCCACCTCTCTGCCAGTTCTCCACTGTCCTTGCTCGCACCCCTTCTCTCTCTCTGTTGCTCAAATCTCTGCAGTCTCTCCGCAGGGTTGCCTGCATGTCCATTGGTATGACCCCTGCAAGGACCTGCAGGGCATCAGTGGAGACCGTTCTATTTGCTCTGCATATGCCTAATAGCAACGGCCTCTGGGATCTATTTAATGCCTCCCTGACTTTTTTTAGCCTAGAGTGGCCCCCGCCCATACAGGAGCACCGTACAATATAATAGACGCGTGTGCGGTGGCCAGGAGTCTCCTTGACCAGTCTCCCGCGCCCCCAAACAGTGGCATAATCAGCCGCAGTTTCTGTGCTTGCACCTCGGCCTTGGCACAGGCTTCGGACACGTGTTTTACCCATGTCCCGTTCTTGTCCAGCCATACGCCAAGGTACTTCAGATGGGTTTCTAGTGCGATTCTGGTGCTGAGAACTTCAATCCACCGCTCCCCTTCCACCTTCTTCCTACCGGTAATCAGTGCGGCCTTGGTTTTCTCCGGCGCTATATGTAACCCTTTACTGATCATCCAGCTATTGATTGGTGTAATGCATCTTCTCCATTTTTGCTTAGCGCCCTCCAGGTTGTCTGCAATGCAGGTAACGAGAAGGTCGTCGGCAAATGCTACTGCCCTGCAGCCTATTGGGAGAGTAACTTCTAGAACTCCATCATATGCTAGGTTCCACAGTAAGGGCCCGAGCACGGACCCCTGTGGAACTCCAGCAGTTACCGGTATGGTTTTTCCTTCCGTGGGAATCAGGCTCCTATCCTCCAGGTAACTCATGATAATTCTAGCAAGGTAGCTGTCGACACCTCTACTCTGCAATTCTTCCACAATTGTGGTCCACCTTACTACGTTAAAAGCATTTTTAACGTCGATGGCCACAATTATGCAGACTTCCCTGTGCCTCCAGTTTCCTTCGTTTGCTGACCGTGTAATTCTAAGCACTTCTTCAATGGCATCTAGAGTAGAACGCCCCTTTTTTAAAGCCAAACTGGAATTTATGCAAATTTCTCCCCATGTCCTCTAGCTCCTGTTCTAGACGGTTGGCAATGATCCTTTCAAATGCCTTTCCCAACACGTCCAACAGACAGATGGGTCGGCTCCCTCCGGGTTCTTCCGGGTCCTTTCCCGGTTTGGGGATAAGCACCAACTTTGCTATTTTCCAGATACTGGGAAACACTCCTTCGCTTAACAGCATTTGGAAAGTATCGACCAGAACGTCCGCGTGGTTTGTTGCCATAGCATTCACGGCTTCTACCGGAATGCCGTCCGGGCCAGGGGCCTTTTTGTTCTTCAACTGACCTATCGCGGTAGTTACCTCAGCTTCCGTAACTGGGCGCATTTTGCCCCTTTCTGGCCTGGTCCATACGGCAACGTTGTGGGCCGTAGATTTGTCCTTTTACCTTTTTCCTAGAATCCTTTAATTCCTCTAATGCAGCTAAGTAATTCTCTTCGTTTGTATCGCTAGGGTGCATTCTACTTTTTGCCCTTGCCCGCATAGCTGTCCTTCGACATCTATTCCTGTCCGAGATGGCATCCTTGACTTCCTGCCGCCACCAATAGACCTCCTTGCTTCTTTTCTTGTTGCTTTGTGGGGCGGCTGACTGGCACGCCTTCTGTATTGCGGCCGTTAGGGAGTTGACTGTAATTTTTTCTGCGACCAACAATTTTTCTCCCAGTTTTGTTCTAAACGCTATGTTCTGCTTGGCAGTTTGGAGTCTCCAACAGCCGGACAGGCCAGCGCATTTCAACTCCTCCCCGCCGAGCCAGAACTCGATCGCGTTGTGGTCGCTTAGAGTCTCTTTATTGGACACTTTCCAATCCTGGGTCGTACTGCGGCCGTTTGCTCTAACGAAGGTGATATCTATCACACTTTGGGCTTTGCCTTTGCAGAAGGTGGCAGCCGTTCCCACATTAGCAGCAGCCGGATCAAGACCTGCTGCCCATTTTTTGAGGGTTACCCCTCTCCAATCTTCGCCCGCAGAACCCCAGGCTGGGCTCTTAGCGTTAAAATCCCCGCCGATCACTACCGTGTAATTCAGGTCTTCGGTTAAGACTGCCTCTCCCATCTCCTCTAGCATGTTGCAGAACTCTTCTCTACTAATGTTGGGTGAGATATAAACTGAGTATAGCACTACATCTCCCAACCTAGCCTTTGCATAGGCTGCACCGCTCCCCTTATCGTCACATCTGCCGTTTGCGAGCCATATAGCCGCAGACTTTTCGTTATTTGCTATCCATTAGGCACCTCTACTAAGGAGATCCTTATTCGGCTCACTAACGAGAGCCGCGTAGGTCTCCATTTCGAGGCACATCTGGAATAACAGGTCATGCGATTTTTTGCTCCTGTTCGTGTTAAGTTGAATTATATGTTTTTTGATAGTTTAATAAATTAGGACGTAACAACAAATATATCACAGTCGTTTCTAAATATCACCAGTACTTAGGCCTATCGGTTTATCCGCAATGTCGTCCCCAGCTGCTTTTAGCGCTTGCACCATGCGTCCACACTTGCCGGCCCAGGCTCGGTGCGGTTGTTCGCACAGCGGGCAGTATGGGGGGTTTTGGCATAGCGCTGCTGTATGCCCTTCCGTTCCGCATTTTAGGCAGCATTTGGATCTGTCCGTTCCTTCGCATTGCCCAGCAAAGTGCCTTTTTTCCCAGCATCTGTGACATCGGTCTATCTTTATGAACTTGCGGAAGCGCGCCGTGGTTAAACCTATTGTAATGCCCGGATGGTTGAGTATAAGTTCTGCCGTTGCCTGTGGTGCCGCAATCGTTGCAGATTGTTGGCCCCTACCACTTGGACGCAGGTCCCTGACTCGTATAACTGCGTCTGGAATACTTAATTCTTCTATGATAGCTCCCTTGATCAGTTCTTCTGTTAGACCGGCCTCAATGTTGGAGACTATCAGCGTCTCTTGTTTTTTCCCTCCTTTTAGCAACTCTGTTTTATTTGCTACTCCACCTGCAGTAATCAACTTGGCCATAGTTGATTAGCTTGGCCTTCTTTTAGGCTGATTAGCAGGTGCCCCTCTCTGGTCTGGCGGACCTCTCCAATTCACGCTCCCTCCCAGTTCTTGCCCTTGATGGCCATCCTGACACTGCTGAGCAGTTCGGGGTAGTCCTCAGGTTTACTACTTCTAATTAGTATGGCTTCACTTCTGATTTTTTGCCGGGGCCTTGTGCTGTTTTGTCGACTCACGGCTGGGCGTCTTGCTGTGTTAGTTTTAGATTCCGGTGGGTCGCATATTTTAGTTTTAATGCCTCTCTGTGCAACCAGCATACATTTTGCAATTTTCCTGTAAGCTGTGGCCCTGTGTTCGCGGATTGGAATAGAGATATTATTAATTGCATTTTCTGTGGCCATTTCTCCAAGTTTTTTCATTGTTTCGTAAATTCCCTCTTCGCTATCCAGGTTCTTGCATTTTGCCACCAGAATCCTCCTGGACTTTGTCCTGCTTCCGACTTTGGTAACCGATTCTAGCATTCCCCCTTCCTCCGCCTGGCTAAGCGCGTCCGGGAATCTATCCTTGACTATAGGCAGTATTCCTCCGTCCATATTTTTATTTTGCTCGTGGATGATTAAACCAACCGCTTCTTCTTCATGGCACGTCACCGGGTTTAGGGCCACGATCTCCGCCAGTAAAGACTTCTGCTGTCCATTCCTTGCTACTGATTGCATTGTATTTTGCATAAGTATTCGCTGCTTTTATTTGGTCCTCGGTCACTCTAGGCTTTGGAATTCTACTGCCGTCAATAGTCATGCTCATACCAGCCATGTCTATTACTGATATTCTAGAGATAAGTTCCTTGACCACTGGGCTTTTATTGCTTAGCTCTAGCCCCTTTGCAATGTCCCTAATTCTCTTCCATTCCTTCTGAAAGAAATCATTTTTGTCTGACTTTGACTGCTCTTCTGTGGTTGCTCGCCTAGATTCGGTTGTTTGAGCGTAACTTCGGGTTTGACTGAGGGTTTCCTGCACCTTAGGCTCCATGTTCTTTGCTTCTTTGGCAACCAGTGCCTCAGCCATTTTTGCCATGCGTGCCTTGGTTTCCCTTAGTTCGGTTTTTGCATTTATGATTTGGACTTCCAGCAGTCTAATCTCGTCTGCTGGAATGTCTGTGCCTTCTCGTGTTCTCGAGCAGCCAGCAGAGTTTTCGTCCTTCTTTGGCTGGTTTATTGTTTCCCTGAGGTGGGCTACTTCCGTTTTAAGGTTCGCAATTTGTGCCTTGGTATGGTCTCTCTCGCTGCTTAGCACCTTTGACCTAACAGCTTCCGCCGTCTTTTGTCGGTCAAATTCCTCGACTTCCTTTTGTAGCTTCTCTCTTTGTTTGTCTAGAGCCTCTCTAAGTTCGCCTACAATTTCAAGCTTTTTTCTCTCCAGCTTCATTTCCTGCCGTTTTTTGTCTAATTCTTCCTTCTGCTTTCTGGCCTCGCGAAGACTAGCTTTAAATTCTTCTATTTTTACAAATTCTTCCTTCTGGTGTTTTAAGCTTTTCTTGGATATAACTGGGTTTGGCTTTAACTTTGTGTTTGTCTTTATTTTAAGGTCTGGCTTTAGCGGTTTTTTTGATATCTTCACGTTTTGCAGTACCTCAATTTTTCTTACTGCATTTTGCAGCTCCTCTACCTGCACGTTATTTTTCCGTTTTTTGTTTGTGTTTATTTCCGGAGACGAATCTACCTCGATGCTTTCGTCCGTTCCTTGGTTGGAGCTTTTGGGCGGTGTTCTTACCGGGATTTTCCTATTTTTGGAGTAGTTTTCCACAATTTTCTGTTCGGCTAGTGTCAAAGCCTTCCTGTCTTCAATACTTATTCCAGAAGCTTCTAATGATGCCATGGCCTGGTCACCTACCATGGGCATCATGTTGTCGCTGGGTGACGGTCGAGCAGGGCCAGCAACCCCATTATCGACCGGTACTGGGGGATCCACCCCCTGCACCGTAAACGTAGTTCCAGTAGTGTCGCTCATCATTTTAGTAATCGGCTGACCTATTATAGACACACGCCACCGTGTCTATCGAACTTTTTTACTCGGGGGTTATTTCCCCCCTAGGAGGGTTGCCAGCCAAGGCTACGGAGCCCCTCCTACCCCTTGTCGGTTTTGGTCCGCGACGGGTATTTGATTTCCCCGCTACCACCCATATCTGGGAGGCATTCCCCTATCCGCCACCGGGGGACGCGCCAGATGGGAGACCGACAACTCCACACTAGGAAACAACCACACCTGGAATCCAATTGTTGCAACCCCGAATTTACGTGTAATATTACGGGGGTGGAAAGAGAGACTGTATGGCTTTCAAAGAGTGGGATTTGACGGACTGTGGGGGGTAGTAGTTTTAACTACTTTTCCAGGTAGAACAATTTAATAAGACACAACTTAGTACACAACAATTTAATAAGACTAAGAACTATTTGGGCACATATAATAATAATTAAAAACTAAACAGAATTAATGAGCGGGCAAGTAAACAAAAAGGCAAACACGAGCGCACGAGTCATACAGTAGCTATGTATCATTGCCTGAATAAAACTACAATTATCATTTACTATCGGTACTCACCGCTAACAATAATAATCCCCAAGCACTGGTTTATTGTCGCACTTATAACCACAATCCCGCTGCGCTTGTTGCTGGTGACGTACCGCTTGCTGTCGCTCTGCTCGTTCGTCTTCTTTTCTTTTGCTGTTGAAAACCAACCCCAATTCACAAACTCTTTTTGATAACCCAACTCAACTTTTTCGCGTCCACTCGCTGCCAATATCGTCTTCAGACTGACTTTATTATCTTACTTTTCTACTCTGCCCCCAACACTTCCCAGGGTGGCATTTGGTAATCTTTTTGGTTGATGTTGTGTTGTAGACCACTGGTGCCAGAACACTATTTGACCGTATCCGCGTTGACACATTTATGGCGTTTCCTATGCATGGCGATGCCGAAACGTCCAGACTTCCAGATCCAGCACTTCGCAGTTGACAGATTTACTGGGCGAGGTACCACGCTATTCCATTACGGTTTTCCTTGATACATTTATATCCCGCTTCTCACGGTCAGGACCATCGTCATCTGGTGTCTGTTCTTTCGAGTGGCGCCAGCGTCCGTAGCCCTCATGCTTCCTGGGTGGCCCTAATATTCGCGCCTGTTTATAACATGCCTTCCTTGCCCGCCAAAAAAAAACTTAATAACTTAGACAAAAAGTTTTTTTTTTACAATTCTATTTCAATTACATACATTTTTATACCTATAATTCTAACTTATCTAAAACTATAAATGCCAATTTACTACAAGCACGTGCAATGCATTTAACACCTTTTCATCAACCCAAATTGAGAACATTTGGTTCATCGGTGCTCTATATTTGAACAAACAATCAGACGCTAGCTTCCTCACCTGCTTGTATTAAATGGCCATTACTTACATTTACCAACACCTCTCTATCACCACAATCTACCCTAAAATGAACGATCAAGCCTACAACAATATAACATACTAATTACCACAGTCATTAAACTAATTCTTCCGCATTGACATAACATTTTTTTTTTTTAATACACCGACTGGTACCAGCAACTCTGCAATTCGAGATCGCTCATTGTACTAAACAAAATTATCCTAATAGATTTATCTCAACTATCCGTGACAGCCGATTACAATTTCCAAAATAAACTAAAACTTACTACTCCTAAAAAAAAACAGATTACATTTGATAATCAACATACTCAGTTTACAGTTGACCCTTCTATACCTACACTTACTTCCCTAGACTACCTACCCTACATAACTATCCAAAGAAAAAATTATATTTTCCTAACCTATACCTTCTACCAACTCTTCACTTGCACTTGCTTCTCTTCTATTTTAGCCTGGTCAGCCAACAAATCGTTTGGCCTACTGTACACCGTTACTTTTGGAGGTGCTGTTGCCAATGGTATTTCCGCTTTTGCTTGCTCTTCTTTCTCGGTTCGTACTGAGTCCATTATGACCTCGTTTGTATTTTCTTCGGCTACCCTCTGAGCACGGTGTGCTTTATGTATGACCCACCATGTCATAGTGGTCCATAAACTGGCCATAAGACGCCAACTCCATCCATCTACCCGATGGATTGCTAGCCCATTTAAAATTACTTTAATTCCAAACTTTACAACCCTAAATGCAAACCACAATCCTAGGCAACCACTAGTGAAGTTGCCAATTATTGTCATCCATCCCCATAAGTATTCCCACGTACTCTGAGAAATTCGCCGAATTTCATCTGCACTAAACAAATTTGTTAACGAGTAGCCCCCAGCCGATTTAAAATGATGTTACTCATAGCTTTTCGTTCCATCCCTGACATCATGCTCTTTTGAGCTGCTGCAACTTCCTCCCTGGTATAGAGTCCTCCGGTGCCCAAACCTTGGAGTGGTTTAAAACTCAAACGACTAGTGGATCCTGCCTGAAGTTCGACTGGTAAAATCCCGGCCATTGGTTGAGGTGCAAGCCCAATCCATTTTTCCCCCAGTCTGTACATGTTTGGTATAATTGGATTGCAAACTTCTTCTACTCCGTGAAGCTGTAGTACTCTTGTTACGGGTGACATGAAAAAAGATTGATTGTCTGCTATTACCGGCAACTCTTGGTAGCACTTGTTTATGCGACGTAGTTGCACAACCCGCGGCACGCACTGCAAAATAAAAAGGGCCTCTCCCGCAATTTTCCCCACGTACCCCAATTTCATTTTAATAAGGGCACTGATAGCATTTGGCAAAATTTGTGCTAATACTAATCTATTTTTTAACACTTCCCGTTCTAACAAGCACCGGCGATGAATTGCATCCACGTAAAGCCTGTCCTGCGCGCGGCCCATGGCTTGTTCCACGTACAAGAACTTACTGTTTGTGTAAACCATTAAATTCACATCTTCCGTTAGCACTGCATGTCGTCGCCCCGAAGTTACGTCATCTGAGTCCGCCACAATAATATTTGGATGTTCAGTGTCCCAAAATTTTGAGCCGCACATTGCTCGTTTTTTGATCAAGGTTAGAGCAAACACTTTCACCCCTTGCTCAACTACTAAGTATTGCTTTTGCGTTTGTCTTTCTGTCACTATTTCCGCTTCACCGTCAAACAATACGACAAATCGTTCACACTCATGTACCGTTATTAAATCCCAGGTCGTTTCACCTATACTCACATCCATGCAATAGTTGTCCGTAAACTTGCACACTAATCCACCTCTTAGACGTAGTTCATTAGTGTCCAACTGTACTGCCGCACTATAGTCATTTAATTCAATTTTTACCCCTGCTGTCACCACCACGTTATCCCATGTCATACCATAATGCGTGTAAGTCATCCCTATGCATGAACCATCTCGCCCCATTTTTCCCGCAATCGTTACTGATGCACGAGTTGTAGCATTACTGGTTAGTCCATCAATTATGATTCCGCTGAATTCACTAAATCGTTTTTCGCGATGCATCTGTTTACACCCTGATGCACCAACCGAATGCAAGTAAGTTAGCAGCCCGTGTTTTATGACCGACAAATGGCCATGACATTATTAAGTGATATTACCGTGAGGTTCACACCTGGTTCCCGACAATCATATGCCACTATTGCACCTACGGCGATGATCCCCCGTAACGCAAGTATGACTCGTACAATGGTTGTCATCTTGCCCTTTGTCTAGAACCCAAAATTTAATCACCTTAAACCTAATGCATTAATTATAATGTTTCATGCACATTTTTTCTATGACCTTAATACTAGATTATTACTACTTTAATTTTAATGTCGTTTCTCGTATGTCTTCTTATCGTACATCCAAGGTTGCGAATGAACCCTTCCTCGGCTACGTGTTTTATATCGGCATGTCGATGGCTCTTGCTGCCTCTCAATTACCTGTTCTTCTTGTTGTTGTACAATTATTTCATCTGGTAACCCCTCACTTACGTGTTCTGAATGCCGCTCCATCGCTCTCCTCTCTTGGTTATCATTTCCACCGGTTTGCACCTGCTCCGGTCCTGCACTAACTTCTTGCGGACTTCCGTCGGAACGTCGTTGGTTCTCCAATTCACTACTAGAGTGAATTTCTGCAGATGTCACTATCTGCGTCGATTCTTCTTCATCTGACTCTCTATCATATAACTCTGTTATAAATGTCTTCTTTTCCGGTTCACCTTTTAGTGACTCCGATACTACTATTTCTTTTTGTTCCTCCTCCTCCTCACCTAGTTGACGGTATGGCTTTATACGATCTACATGTACTAGTTGCTCTCTTTTTCCATATATTTTTTTGATACTGTAATTTACCTCTCCTTGCACTCCAATAATTCTGTAGGGCCCTGACCACGTAGGCACAAATTTTCGCGGTATTTGTAATTTACCGATAGGTGGCGTAAACAAATACACTTTATCACCGATTCTAAACTTAGAAGTCTTTGCGTGTTTGTTCTTCTTGTACTGTTCACCTTGCCGTTCCGCACACGCCTGCAAATTCTGTCTTACTAATGTAAACGCTTGGTTCAGCCGTTCCATCATCTCACTGGCATAATTTTCTGCTATATCATATTTGTATTTTGTTGGCTCAAAGATAGCGGGAAACGGCAACACCATATCTCTTCCATGCATTAAAAAATATGGAGTCTCTTTCGTTGAGCTGTGTATGCTTGATTGATGGGCCATAGCAACAAAACACAGCATATCATTCCATGTGCTTGGTTCCTGTACAAAATGCTTAAGGCCAATGGTGGTGGCGTTTAATATGTGTTTCATTCAATAGATGGCATGTGCGACAGCCAAAAATTATAAATAATTTTATTCAAAAACTATGTAACTTATTTGTAATTTAAAAACAGAATTATGTTCAATAAGTAAAGACAATCTAAGGTACTTTTTCGATTTTTCATTTTTCTTATTAAAACATTTTATTTTTATTTTTTTTTGTTAGTTATATTATAAATATCAAAAATTTGAGGTATACATTTCATATAACACTGTTTCCAAAATATTGTTCTTTTTATTAATTTAAAATCTGATTAAAATTAGCGGCCAAAAACGCATTTGAAGAAATCACCTTGAGGTATGCCGGCAAGGACTGCGATGAACTTGTTTTTTATGTAAACAACCGTTCGTTCGAGCGTACGTTACATGAAACCCGCATAAAAATTTTAAATTCACAATTCAACAATAACTTTTTTATTTTTGGGTCAATTTTGATAAAAATTGATATTTGACGTGATTTTGACATGACTCAAAATAACAAATTGCAACTTAAAAATGACTGACATTTGTTCAATTATACGAGAGAAGTACTCCGGAAACCCATTTCCAGCTTTTTAATAACTGTTTCGTTTGCCCAAAAATGAACATACCATCTTAAGGACACAATTTCAAACTCAAATGAAAATTATTTATACAAACTATAATGTCTACTAGTCAGGGATAGGCATATTCCTACACATGCGTTGGTCAATTATTTCAAGAAGTAATTGTTTTTCAAAACAATCTGTCCATGATCTCATTTTTTCAGCCCAAAATTGATCATCTTTGAAAATTCGTTCAACATGCAGATCTTTTCTGGTCCAAATAACGAAATCTCAAAAATCGCGACCACTAATATGTAACTGCCCTTGGATTTGGAAATAATAATTGTGAGATTTTTTTAACGTGGTTGTTTTTTTATCTAGGCAAAAGTTTTTCAAATTTATGCAGGCTTCATTTATTGACATATTTTCAGCTGATTTTGGGCATTTCACCTCAATTATACCGTGCTCATTATCTATAATTCCGTCAGAAGCTCCAAGATACCCAAACTCAGCATCAACAAATAATCCACATGATGTGACTTTGTGGTTTGTCTTGACTTCGTAAGCTTTCAATGCCGTGGTTTCGTTGATTCGGCCATAATTCATAGCTTCGTTCTGAAAAGGATCCTGATATAAAAATTTCTTTACTACAGGCGCCCATTTAGAAGTTGGACTTCTTTTACAAATCTTTCTTCACTTTCAGCTTGTTTTCGCGTTTCTAATTCAATTTTGTCCCTTTGATCGGAGGTTAAACGAAACTTATTCATGAAAGTTTGACACTCTATTTCTAAGTCTGTAGAATCCATGTCTGGCTGCTGACATGTCTCTCCAAATATTCACATTTAGCACAGTATTTGTTCCTTACATCTAAATGAAGCAGTTTCTTCGTTTTTAATCCAATGACGCATGCCACCCCTGAATTTGCATCATATCGACGTCCATGGCTTCGGTGAGACCAACCTCCATCTACCACTACAGCAATGAATGGGATATTATCTTCCGTAACATCACCGGCTTCCAAAGCCAAAGATTTTTCTTCTACACCCGCATCAAGCATTAAAGTATTTAGAAATTTTTTCCAAACTAATCCCAGACGTTGCTCTGTTTTAGCAAAAGTGCCTTTATCAATTGGTTTAATAAACATAGTTGACATAAATTCTTCCAATTGGTTGTGTCCACTGCCAATGGCCATAGTACCCCAAACAGCTGCTTCAACTGCAGTTAGTTTCGTTTTTGTCAACTCCTTTTTTGAAATAGGTGGCTCGCTCGTAACATATCTAATTTCTTTGCAAAATGGACACTGAAATTTTAATTTTCATACTAATGATTTGCAGGAACTATCAAGAAGTTGAAAATATCCACATCTGTTTTTTGAGCACGTCATTCCATGATTTTCTAATGACCTAATTGCTTTTAAAAAATAAGATCCATCTACAATAAATCGGCCAGTTATGTTTTTGATAAAAGAATCATTTCCGAGGTTAGGAATATTCTTGGTGATATCTTCGGAAATATCCTCGAAAATATCGTCGGGAATATCCTCGGAAATATCCTCAGAAATATCGTTGGAAATATCTTTTATAAGCAGCAAATCTTCCTCCGAATTGGTGTTTGTGATTGTAGTCCAATCTTCTGCTTTATCATTCTCAAAGTTATTGTTTTGGAATGCAATATTGCCATCGTCATCGGGATTTTGCAAATCGGTGTCTTCAAATGTAGTCCAATTTTCCGCTGTATCATCCACAATGTTGGAGTTTTGGATTGTTACATTGCCCTTATGAACCGGAGTTGGTGAAGTAGTATCTTCATTGTATGTCACAGCAATATTCTCTGATTATCTATTCAATTTTTTATTTATTTTCCATTGCATAAGTCCATTATTAATGTATCGTCTTTTTCGGTTTTTTTTTTGGGATCTTGGGTGTACTCGTATTTATCATAATTTCCTCAACATTATGCGTTCCATTACTTGCTGCTGGTAATGCGCTGGAGGCTTCGGCCGCTTCGGCGTTCATTTCCACCGGAGGAAGTGAAATTATTGTATTCGATAAATTATTCCTGAAATATATAAAACCAATATATAAACCAGTACATAGTTTAGCTCTGAAATAGGCGCAATATGTCAATTATTATGTCAGTATAACTTACGATCGTCTAGCCATCCATTTCAATAATCCACTAATATTTTTTTTTTTTTTAGGGACACTAAGTCGCAATCTTGTCCCTTGGATTTTTCTATTAGATGGATCGGCCTAGTACCTATATGCGCTTGATGAGTATGCGCTACATAATGTGCCTTACTAGATTAATTAAATAAATTTTAATAGAAAACATCTGGAAATGCATTTCCACGGTACTATTCTCGTATTTTGATTATTTTTTTTTACATATGTCATTTTTTGAAATTTTGTTTTTTTTTTTTAAATTCGTAATTTTGTTGACAATTCGAATTTCTGTAAATTTTTTTTATATCTACTATTTTTTTGTAACATCTGTAATTTTTTTGATATTTTTGTCAGGTTTTTTGCATTATTTATTTTTTTAATTATACATTAAACATTTTCAATATCTTTTTTATGCGAAATAACCAAATATAATACAATTTATTGTTGAATTGTGAATTTAAAATTTTTATGCGGGTTTCATGTAACGGTTGTTTACATAAAAAACAAGTTCATCGCAGTCCTTGCCGGCATATCTCAAAGTAATTTCTTCAAATGCGTTTTCGGCCCCTAATTTTAATCAGATTTTAAATTAATAAAAAGAACAATATTTTGGAAACAGTGTTATATGAAATGTATACCTCAAATTTTTGATATTTATAATATAACTAACAAAAAAAAATAAAAAAAAATGTTTTAATTAGAAAAATGAAAAATCGAAAAAGTACCTTAGATTGTCTTTACTTATTGAACATAATTCTGTTTTTAAATTACAAATAAGTTAGATAGTTCTTGAATAAAATTATTTATAATTTTTGGCTGTCGCACATGCCATCTATTGAATGAAACACATATTAAACGCCACCACCATTGGCCTTAATATAACATTGACATAAACTGAAACCTAAAATTAAAAAAAAATAACTCTTAACATGTATTATACGAGATCAACTAAATATTCACTGTTTAAATTAAATTAAATATAAATTAGATTTTAGAAAGTTCTTTTAATTTGATTTCCAATTCTGCCTTTAATATTTGTAGTTGAATTTCGTTAACAGACTCTTCATGTTTGATTTTATTTTTTAACTTTGTTTAACTTTTTTTCTCCTAATTCTTGATATACACTAGCAAGATCAGTAGTTGACAATGAATCTTTTGTAGAAATCGTGGGTCTTCTGCGAGATTGAGATTTTGGAACGGACGGCATTTGTCTCGAAATCGTTGGGGTATCGATAATATTTGTTTCTAATGTGCTTGTTGCCAGATTAGTTGCAACTCTTCGCGCAATGGTTTTTTCAACGCTGCAGTTTTCATATTTTTTCAATCAGTTGGTTCAAATGTTGATTCGGTGGGTTCATTTTCCGTTAATTGATCAAAAGTATCATTTGTGTCAGACTCTTCTTCTAAATTTACTGAATGAATAAAATTTGTTTTAAAAATTATATTATATCTTAAAATCTATTTTAGTCGTACCCGAAAGCGTTATAACCTCGGTTATTTCTGATTCATTTACCAAATTTTGATCTAAATTAAATCAAATTGAGATTCCAATCCAAAAACAGTTTTTTTGTTAAGAGTAGCTAACATAAGGTCCCTCAAAGGATTCGGTTTTTTTAAAGGCAATCATTCACCTTCTGTTTTTATCAAATTGATTTTCTCTTCAGCTACGTCTTTTCTAATATCCATTTTCAAATTATTATATAGTTTTTTGAGTGAAGTTATATCTCTATATACGTTGTTTGGTGCAATTGAATTAAACTCGTTGACAATTTGTTGCCAAGTCTTTTCTTTTTCCGAGTTATTTACCGCATCGGTCTTCTTATTCTCTATAATGTTTTTGTATTTGTTTATTAAATTCAGCAACAATTCCTTTTCTTTCAGGGTATAATTTGATCCCCGACTCCTTTTTGGTTGACTGGCTTGACTCATTTTCAATTATTTTTATACCAATGAAAATTAAATTAAGTGGTATAATATGCAAATACTTATGTCTAAAATTAAATACTCACAATATATTTTAACTAAACAATAGTTGCAGTAGTTTGTCGATAACGAAAATAAATGTATAGGTATACCAAAGTTAACGAAAAAGTTAGGTAATGCCGCAGTTATAATCACATTTATTAATATAAATACCAATAAAGCGGCACTTGATATGTAGCATAAATTTGTCCGTATCTATTGTTATTTCATTTGCCGCTTGATAGTAGAAATCTGTGCTATACTTAACTTAAGAAATCCTTAAAAACTTTGGTGCAACGCATTTTTTTAAAATCAAGACTTAAAGTTAAGAAATATTTAAGAAAACTTAATTGTAAGCATTGTCGGTGAGATCGGCCATAAATGACATTTGCACAAAAAGCATAAATTTTCAATGTCCAAGTTATTTACAAGTTGGTCAAAAAGCCGAATGTGAACAAGAAATTTTACTCAATGGAACAACAGCAAAATGTCAATACGTCAAACTCAACATTCTCGAAAATCGCTTTGAAATCCATTCAGAAATTAATCAGTAATTAGGAGTATTTCCCAAACAGGAACGAATCGAAATAAAATGTGAAAATGAAGTCGAAACCAAGTCACTACAAGGTATATTCCTCATCAAAGAAAACCACTGTAAATTGTGTTTTTGAAATGAAGAACTTACATATCAAGAAAAAACTTTTGTAAAACCACTCATAATCAACCGAGAGCAAACTTCCACGCAATCAAAGAAGAAACACCAAATTTCAAAATAAATCTGAAAAACTTGAGTATAATTCAATTACTCCTATCAAACCAATAGACTTTTCTGAGTACTATAAACCTAATATTTGGACTATAATATTATATACCGGAATATTAATTGGAACATTTTATTTTATTTGGAAACTAATTATTAAAAGACGAATTAATACTGTGTCAGCCACACATGCAACCCGAAGCCCAAACATTCAACTTCCAGGAGAAGCTTCATTCTGAGGAGGTGTTACATTGACCCATGCTACACGACCCATTATAAGTATTGGAATACAATATCTTTATCATCAGTTTATTGTAATATCATATTATATACAGTATGTCCCCGGATAGGGTTGCAAACAGGAGAAACTTTCTTATTTTTCATTTTACAAGAAAAATGTATTCCTTATAAAAGTTTTTGCTTGTTCCAAAATGGCTGAATCAGTTTTCACCGTTTCAAATTTGCTTTTGATTCCAGAGAAAAAACGAAAAATAAGTTATTTTTGTTCTATTTTTAGTTCAAATCTAGTCACAACCGTCTAGCTGGATTATTAACAGTCAAAAACAAAATTATGTCAAAATTACTATTTTATTATTATTTAATTATTATTATTTTTGTGCACCATAATTTGAAATGTAAGTATCCGGAAACTTTTCATTAAATTCTTTGATGACTCAACGGGTTGCTTTATTACCTTTGTCATAACACTGTATCAAGTAAATTTGTTGCTGTTTTGACAACATTTTCAATAATTTTGACATAATTTGATTTTTAACTGTTAATAACCCATCGCCAACTGGACGGTTGTGACTTGAATTGAATTAAATATACAACTAAAATAACTTATTTTTCTTTTTTTTTCTGGAACCAAATGGAAATTTGAATTGGTGAAAACTGATTCAGCCGTTTTGGAACAAGCAAAAACTTTTATAAAGAATACATTTTTCTCGTAAAATAAAAAATAAGAAAGTTTCTCCTCTTTGCAACCCCATCCGGGGACATACTGTATATGAAATAAATAAATAAAATATATAATTCTTGAGAACAAAATTAAATGCTTGTTAAACATAAAATCTATTTGTAATGTAATAAATAATTCTAGTTAGTTTTAATCTTAATTCCGAACTTGTAACATCTCGCTTAATAAATAAATATCTTTTTTAAAAAGTAAATTACGGAATATAGTAATTTAACTTACATAGATACACCACCATGCCTTCTGACTGATCTACAAAAAAATGATATTAGCGAATAAGATGAAATAATCATATACCGCATTTCAGGTTTTGAAGGGGTTGACATATACATAAGAAATGATGACTTAAAAACAACGAATTATTTTCTAACAGCTTATTTTTTAAACATTGCACATTTATGGAAAAACATTCTAGTTTAAAGTTCGTCAAGCGGTTGATTTCAATGTCGGATCCTCTTGAAAATCCTTCACTTGTTCATTGTTACTCCTGCCTTTGGGGAAGTAATACTGGTTCACAAACGTGTTCGCTGGCCAAAAATTTGGGTCTCAAAGAGTTGTTTCGTGTTTAGCAGGAGCTTTAATGATAAAAGCACCTTTCGTATTTGGTTTCTTTGGATTAGAGAAGAAATTTACTTCAAATGTTCCCTTGGAATCCAGCTCTTGCAGTTTTTTTAAAATTTGATCGGCTTCAGTTGAGGGGTCTAAATTTGCCAAGAAAATCCACGTAAATCTGTCCACTACTTTAGGGTTAGCTCGCGCGCCGCTCACAGACGCATTTGTTGATATGTATTTAGCCAGATTCTGCTTTTTCCGGTCTTGTTTTGGAGCTATATTAATTGCAAACTATTATTTCCAACTGGAATGGTATTAATCGTCGTACTATCGTTGCTTATCAGTTGTTGATCGACACCCAAAGGAATTAGCAGTGTTGCTTCTTTAACCTTATGCGTAGATGATGCAGATTGTTGGACAATTGAACTGTATAATAATAATAATATAAAAATGTCTTTATTTTAGCCTCGGCGAAGTTCAGTCTCAGACTGCTCTACTCAACCGAGGAAACTAGATTTGTACATAACATAACACAACGATGTAATGAACTGTTCACATACTAAATAAAGTAACAGTAATAATGAAAAGTAAAGTAGTGAGTTAAAGAAAAGTAAATCAATAGTAGCACATACTGCAAAAATATTGCTTTAGAAGAAGTACCGTAAATTAAACTAAATTAAAGTTAACAAATTTTGAAAGAAAATCAATATAATATAACAGAATATAATAGAACAAAAAATAAAAATAAAAAAACAATAGATAAAAGCATAATTATAAATTCCCTTGAATATAAATATAAATGTCATTCTTGTGATAGGTATAATAATAATGATACTAATAAATACAATGACAATGAAAATGATGATGTTGCTAACAAATCTATAGAGCTAAGGTAAAAAAGTAAATTACGTTAAATTACGTTAAAGTTAAAGTAAGCCAAATTAAGCCAAAACAACGAAAAATATTAATGATGTTGCGATAAAAATAACATACATTTATATGATTTTTTGAACGCACGTTCAGGCATAGTACGTAGGCTTAACGGAATACTATTGTAGAGCTTACTTGACACGAAGGTGAAGGATCTTTGATACAGTGATTTGCGATGGACAGGCACCTTGAGCACATCAGCATTACGAGTATTAATGTTGTGATTAGAGGAGAGAAATACTAGTTTATTTCTAAGATAAATTGGGACATTAGTGTTCAAAATTTTCTTCAACAGACACAAAAAGTAAAGCTTTCTTCTGTTATGTGTATTCAACCATTTTAGTTGGCTGAGTTTCTTACTAACATGATCACTGCGTCAATGATTAAAGATAAAGCGAACGCACGCATTTTGAATTTTTTGCAATTGAGATGAGGCTCTCTGGTCGATACATGAACCGTAGATGACATCACCGTAATTACTGTGACATAGTACAAGAGAATTACAGAGTTTGGTTCTTAGATTACGGGAGATAAACCTTTTGCTTCTGTATAAATTACGTAATGACATATACAACTTTTGAATTATTGAATTAATATGTGATCTAAAACGTAACTCGAAATCCACATTTAAGCCTAATATTTTTACAGCGTTCGAAGCCACAATTGGCTCAGTTCCAATCTGAATGAGTATGTTTTCTTTAGCCCACGCTGCGTATTTCCCAAAAATTATAAGTGAAGATTTAACAGGGTTAATTTTAAGACCATGATTGTTTGAGAAATGCAGGATCTTGTTTAAAGTGCTATTGATTTTTGCTACTGCAACACCTGAGTCATTCTTTGTAAACGGGTGGTAAACTTGAGTATCGTCTGCATATTGATGCAGTCTGCATTGACTTACTATTTCAGTGGCATGCATGCCAATGGTGTAGATAATAAACAATGTTGGCCCCAGAATTGAACCCTGGGGTACACCTCTATTGATGCATAAACTGCCCGACTTTACTCCATCGATCACGACCTTCTGAGATCTGCCCGTTAAGTAACTTTTAAGCAGTTTTACAGTTGTTTCGCCAAATCTACAGCACCCCAGCATTATAGCACAGAGCAGATCATGGTCAATGGTGTCGAATGCTTTACTGAAGTCCAATGATACTAAAGCTACATTTTTGTCATTATCTAATTCGCGGAAAATGTCATTAAAACTTTCATTGTCACTTTTAAAAAAGTCGTATTTTGTCTTTTTTAAAAATGTCATTGTCACTTTTAAAAGAGTCGTAGAAGGGCTATGACCTTTCCTGAACCCTGATTGAGTCAGGGGCAAAAGTTCAGATTCATTCATGAATAGTGTTAGTTGTTGATGGATTAACTTTTCGAAAACTTTGGACAAAGTTGACAGTAGACTGATCGGTCTAAGATCTGCTAACGAGGTAGGTATTTTAATTTTAGGGATTGGAATAACCAGCGCGTTTTTCCAACTGTCCGGAAAACTACTAAGTAGAAGGCATGTATTAAATATGTGCGTAAGAAATGGAAGAATTACAGGACAACATAATTTTAACATTTGCAGCGATATTTTGTCACCACCAGCCGAATTGGACTTCAGCGAAGCTATTGCTTCTAAAACATTAGACTCAGTAACATCGACTATCTCAAAATCTCCCGAGTCTGAACACTTTCTCATGTTAAGATATTGTTGAATATTATCTGGATTTGCGTAACTGGCAATAGAATCAACCGAGCTTTTGAAATAATTATTAATTAAATCAGGGTTCTTCAGTTGATTTGGTAAAAGCGAGTTTGTATTGTTATATACATTGAGATCCCTAATAGCTTTCCATAAATTTTTGCTAGTAGAGGTTGTTTCAAGAAATGCTAAGTATGCTTGTTTTTCTTGCCTAACTGCATTTGTCACATAATTACGCATAGCTTTGTAGGCAGTCCAATCCGTATCATTGCGAGATTTCTTAAATTTACTCAAAAGCTTATCCCGCTCTTTCATCATAATTTTTACTACGTCAGTTAACCAGGGTGCTTTAGGTTTAGTAATTTTTATTCTACGGATTGGTGCATGCATGTCAAAGATAGTCACAATATTGCTAGTTAGCCAGTTAATTTTATCGTTAATTGAGTTTAGTTGAAATATATGCTGCCAGCAAACGTTCTCTAAAACAGCTTGAAAAAGCATTAAATCAAAGTACTTAAAATCTCTAAAGTCTACGATTATTGGCTCAGGTTTAGAAGTAGTGACTTTCAAACTACAGCTAGTCAGCTGGTGATCAGTGACGTCGTGTAAATCAGTGTGACAAATATCTCCAGACAACAATTTAGCGTTACTTAATGAAATAAAATCAATTTGAGTACAGGCTCGATCAGTTATCCTAGTAGGATGATTTACTATTTGTGTAAGAATAAATGCTTCCATGGCGTTATTAAACAATACTGACGCTCTAGAGTTGGGTATTGAAAGATTGATATTAATATCACCCATCACCACTATTTCGTCCAAAATTGGCTTAATGCTGGCCATGGAGTTCTCTAAAGACTCAACTGCATCACTAACACTAAGTGCAGGGGGCCTATAAACAAATCCATAACCCATTTTAACATTACTTATATTAATTGAAAACCAAAGTTGTTCTATAGTGGTGCTAGGGGAAAAAATTGAAGATAAGTTATTAACAATTAAACTACAATTAAACTCTACAATTTGTGTCACTTCTGTGGAAAGTGTACCCAGCCATCGCTAAGTCGTGATCTGTTACTACTGGTGTAAGCCAGGTTTCCGTTAAGCCTAGTATGTCAAAGTTGTTGTCAAACAATAGGTGCTTAATTTGGTTTGGACTTGGTACAAGAGATCTGATATTAACATGAGCTATTTTTAGATAAGACATTGAGAAGAAAATACTGCAACAGAGAACAATTACTAACTGATTGAGGTTAAATACAGATACCTAGTTGGCCAAGAGCTTGTTGACACACTCTATACTTTGTACGGATTGTATCTAGCCACCTTCTTCTTTTCTTATGAGAATCTTACCATCTTTTTGCCAGACAAATTTGAAACCAACAGATTTCAGTTCCTTCGCTTTCTTGAGTAGATTGTAGGTGTACTTAGACATGTCTTCATCGATGTAGATTGGAGCGTCACTCTGCAAAATGTTGCAGATGGCTTTGGTGAGTTTACCCTTGTCGGAGCGAGCCTTCAGGATTTTACGCTTTTCTTCAGTCGAGCTTAACGTTATAACTATTTTGCAGCCCCCATTCTGGATAGGAATTTAATGGGTATTCAATATGTTATCTTTAGAAATACCAATTCCAATTGTACTGAAGATTTTTTGTATGTGATCACTGCATTCCCTTTTGTCATCATTATTACTGATGATTCCATTGATTACAATATTGTTGGATAACTTGGCGTTTTCTATTTTGTTGACAATTACATTAAGACGATTAATTTCACTTTTAGATAACCTCTAACAGCATTTCGTACATAGCTTTGTTTTTTTTAATTTCTTCTTCGTACTTCTCGTTCATGAAATCCATAGATTTTTTTATGTCTTTCATATCACATTGGATCTCAGTAACAATAGACAACAACTGTTTGATTTCAGCACATGTGGCTGCGTTTCCGGAGATCCTAACCTCACTTGTACAAGTTGCACATGACCAGGACTTTTTCTTGTTGATCCTAACTCTCGCCTCAAGTTCAGTTACTCCCGCACATTCCAAGTAAAACCACTCGTTGCAATTGGCACTGCATTGCACTTTAAAGCTCAATTTATTTATATTTTTATTGCATTTACTGCATTTGGCGGTCATCGTGTATGTTGTATTGTGTTGTAATGATGACATGATGACATTAACTTATCTGTGGTATATTGACTTATCTGTGGTTCCTCTAATAGTTTGCGCAGGCTTGTTCTGCCGATGTCAAACAGATGACTAGCTTTCTGCTCGGCGTTCAATGTATTTAAACTTATGTGCATTCCTACTATCTAAAACATAATTAATTGTTTATTAAAATTAATTACTTAGTGAACAAACCTTTGGCATACAAGTCGTAAACAACATTCCTGGTTTCCATTTTTAAATATTGAGCTAAATCCGCGGTCTTTGGTTCAAGCGGGGCGTGTAAGGATTTTTAAATTTTTGTTTTTTTTTTTAGCATATGTACCCACAATTTGTACCGAAATCCCAAGCCATTTGC
>OY744569.1:624932-681868 GCA_963556235.1 Cryptophagus acutangulus
AAAATTCGGGAAATAATAATTTTTTGTCAATCGACGATAAATATAAGACCGCAACAGTGGACGTGAGGTGCAGACACCGACTCGCAATCTGTTGGTCCCGGGTTCAAATCCCGGTGAAGAGCAAGAGGCGTTGTGAGATATTTCTCACAACGGGGGAAAAGTTAAATGTTTGTTGTGTAGGCGAAAAGGCGAAAGCCAACCGCCTTGCCCCAGAAGGGCTAAATCCTAAATCCTATAAGACCGCAACAGGACCAACGATATTATTTTCTATGATTTATTTAATTTTGAACACATTACAAAATATCTCTAAATGCATTTCTGCGGTACTTCTTTCGTAATTATATTATTAAACAAAGTGAGAATATAAAAAAGTGCTGCTTTCAAATTTATTGAAGGTATGCTGCCGGTTTTCATAGTACGTCTGGTGCTGTTGTGTACTGAAATTTTAAATCAACATTCTTGAAAGTGATGCCCACAAATATAAGTAAATTTTGCGATCTTTAACGGTTCTATACCTATGATATTACACCATTGCTCTGCTTCCACATTGTTTGATGGAAACCTAAACAAAAATACGATAATAGTAAGCCAGTCATGGCAAAACAAACAAATTACTTACTTATGATAAGAAAGGCCACTTTTAGATTTATACAGAATGCGATATACATTCTGATTGTTTTTCACTTAAAAAAGTTCAATTAAACTAACACAATAATATAAACACGAAATAACACAGCAAATAACATAAACTAATCACAAAAACTAAATTAAACAACGATGGTCGATGAACGATTCAGCAAAATGCGAGTGTTTCTCATTTTTGAGCGTTGTTTTATGAATGTATTTATATTGATATTCTATCTTCAATTTGATTGTTTATCAACTTAGATTTTATTATGTTTGTAGGGATCTGTATTGCTTTGTTTTTGTCGCCGCTCTTTGCCGTAAGAGGTCGCTGTTTTCGGGCCATTTTTGTGGTGAGAGAACACACTTACGAGCGGTCTGTCTTCTGGTAAACAATAAAAAATCACAACAACTTTGAATGATTATTTAAGTCCTAAATACATCAAATATACAGTCCACAAATATCGGAACATTTGGTCCTTCGAGCCGGATACAAACAGTGTCGGTTGTGTAAAGAAGTAAGTGAAAATTGCATCATTTTTGCACTCATTGGAAAAACGGGCGGACGCCATTTTCCCCTTTCAACGTCGGTTGGCACGATCTCACGTGCCCAACATCTTCATCTGGAACAACAGTCCTGGAGCAAAAGCGTCCAAAATTGCATCAGCATTGCATTTTGGAGCGTGAAATTGAAGTCGGTGGTGAATTCAAGTATCCACATTCCTCAAGGTCCAAGTACCAATCCATTCAGCCCAGCAACAGCAGGGTCGTGCGAAGCCAACAGGTTCAATCAAGGTCAATATTTTCTTTTCCTTAAACATAAATCCTAGTAGTTTCAATTTGTTGCAAGTAGGTTTCATTTAACGCGGTTTATTGTGCAATTAATAAATAATAGTTTGACATGGCACTTCCGATGAAAACTCTTATCACAAAGCGGGGTACCATAAAAACAAAGCTGGCGATTTTTAAGAATTTTGTGGATGCCTTTCAGGCTGCGTTGATTTCGGAGGCGCCACCTACGGAAGAAAATTATATTGCATTGGATGATCGCATAAATAGAGCAAACGAATTGCTACCTGAGTACGAAACATGCCAATCCGATATCGATATTGCAGTCGAGGAAGAGGGCGCGGACTCTCAAGTTCAATATAGGGAGCAGTTTGAGGATACTTATTACGATTGTTTGTCTAGAGCCAAAAAGTTTTTACAGAACAATCCGTTTTGCGTCGAAATCGAGTCAAGCGTTCATGGATCCGCTTCTGAGGCAAGTGTTCACTCAGTTTCCGCGTCTAATCAACAACTAGATCGCGATCGCGTTAGATTACCTAGATTAAGCATTCAACCTTTCGGCGGGTCATTTGATAAATGGTTAGAATTTTACCATTTATTCACTACTTCGGTTTATAGCAAATCATATTTAACTAACATTGAAAAGTTTTCGTATTTAAGAGGTTACTTAAAGGGAGAAGCGGCACTTCTCATTCAAGGTTTTGAAACCACCGCGGCCAATTATGAAGAAGCTTGGTCGCAATTGCAAAGGCGTTATCAAGACACAAAATCTTTAATTCACAACCACATTAAAGGAATCGTGGAATTGCCGAAAATGAATCACGAATCAGCTGATTTGTTAAGACAATTAACGGACTCGGCTCAAAGCCATATTCGCGCGTTGCAATGCTTGAAAGAACCAGTTGACACGTGGGGAAGTTTGATTATTTATTTGATAACTGACAAGTTTGACGAGAATACTTTAAAGGAATGGGAGTTAGAAACAGTTAAAGAGAAAGATATGCCGACAATAGCTCAATTGTTTAATTTTTTGGAACGACGATATCAGTTCTTAAAGAAAATTTGCAAATCAACAAGTAAAGATTCAAATTCTCAAGTTTTACTCGCTAATAAATCGCAAAGTAAAGGTAAACCAAGCACACAATCGCATCGTTCTTCGTATTTAGGCACTAATAAAATCACCTGCCCATTTTGCCAGCAGGCGCACCAAACGTTTTCTTGCAGAACCTTTTTAAACTTATCGGTAAGCGATCAAATAGTTGAGGCTAAAAAACATAGGTTATGTTTGAATTGTCTTCGTTCTGGGCACATCAGTAACGCGTGTAATTACGGAAGTTGCACAAAATGCTCTAAAAAGCATAATACCCTCTTGCATTTAAATTTTAATCCTAGAGCAACTAACATACAGACTGTTTCGCAGAATGCAAACCCAAATTCTCAAGTGACTCGCGACAATGTAGCAACTACAACACCATCCGTAACATATTCAGCTCAAGACGGTTTCGTTTCGCAAGGCGTAATAGCTACGGTTTTGATCAATATACTAGATAGGAATGGAGCAGTGCACGAATGTACTGCTTTTCTAGATTCCGCTTCTCAAGGCAATTATATGACTTGAGAGCTTTGTAAACGTTTAAAATTGCATGCAACAAAGATAAGTCTGCCTATTGTAAGAAGAAAATTGTCAAAGATCAAAGGCAGATCGCGTTTACGATGCTTTATGCTATAATGAAATTAAACAAGCACATATTGCCTTATTGACAATTGTACAAAGTCAGTGTTTTCCGGAAGAAGTTGCGGCTCTTTCTAAAGGCCAAGCGGTAAATAGTCGAAGCAATTTAATGAACCTAAATCCATTGATTCATTCCGACGGTCTTTTCCGAGTTGGTGGTCGACTGATGCATAGCGATCTTTCCTTTGCTAAAAAACACCCTGTAATTTTACCGGCAAAACACCACATTACTGAGTTAATTTTTAAAAGAGAACATCGGAATCTTCTTCACACCGGTCCACAATCGTTGTTTCATGCGATTCGTCAAAATTACTGGCCAATATCCGGTCGTAAATTAGCAACAAAAACGGTTCGCGATTGTATAACATGTTTTAGAAATAAACCAAGATGTTTGCAGCCCTTGATGGGACATTTGCCTCGGGAGCGAGTCATGCCGTCTCCAGCTTTTTGTATCACCGGCGTTGATTACGCCGGCCCATTCATGATAAAGGCCGGAACTGGTCGTGGTCAGGTTAAGACAAAGTGCTACCTGTGTTTATTTATTTGTTTAAGCACTAAAGCCGTGCACTTGGAGCTCGTGTCTGCTCTTTCGACTCAAGCGTTTATACAGGCCTTACGCCGTTTTGTATTGAGGCGAGGAATGCCTAATCAGATGATGTCAGATAACGGGACAAATTTTGTGGGAGCGCACTCCGAACTTAACGAGCTTGGTAAATTTCTTCAGGATAATCGTGACAGCTTGCAAGATCATTTAACTAATCACAATTTTAACTGGAAATTTATTCCAGCTTACTCTCCCCATTTTGGCGGCGTATGGGAGGCTGGGGTAAAATCCACTAAATACCACATTCGTAGAGTTACGTCAAATTGTTGCTTAACCTTTGAAAATTTTGCTACTTTACTTGCACAAATTGAGGCCATCTTAAATTCGAGGCCACTAACTCCTTTATCCTTACATCCTACCGACCTGGAACCATTGACTGCAGGCCATTTTTTGATTGGACAACCGTTGCATTCAGTACCTGATCCGTCTTTGGATCACATACCCGAAAATCGTTTGGATCAATACCAACAACTTCAGGCCTTGCAGCAACAGTTTTGGAAGAGATGGTCCAAAGAATATCTACCTGATCTTCAATCCCGCATGAAGTGGAAGAAAAATGGACAACCTTTGGAGATAGGCCATGTTGTGCTTATAAGAGATGACAACTCGCCCCTTATGAAATGGACTTTGGGACGAGTCACCTTTCTACACGAAGGAGCTGATGGTGTCGTGCGAGTCGCTACCTTAAAAACTCTTTCTGGGGAAGTGCGTCGATCACTAGTGAACTTGTGTCCATTGCCTATGGCTAGCAGTGCGTAATATGCGAAATATTACTTTCTAGTGACCAAGTGCCCTTTGTGGTCGCATTTGATTTTTTTTGTTTGTTCCATCTGTTAAAAGCTTCGGCTTTCAAGGTGGGGAGTATGTTTCTCATTTTTGAGCGTTGTTTTATAAATGTATTTATATTGATATTCTATCTTCAATTTGATTGTTTATCAACTTAGATTTTATTATGTTTGTAGGGATCTGTATTGCTTTGTTTTTGTCGCCGCTCTTTGCCGTAAGAGGTCGCTGTTTTCGGGCCATTTTTGTGGTGAGAGAACACACTTACGAGCGGTCTGTCTTCTGGTAAACAATAAAAAATCACAACAACTTTGAATGATTATTTAAGTCCTAAATACATCAAATATACAGTCCACAAATATCGGAACAGCGAGCTCTTAACAAGCAAAGCCAAGAAGAAAAAGTAAACATTACCCAATATTGACATTTAACCGGATATGACGTCATAAGAATATAACAACCCAATAAAACTTTGCCACACGAAAATGGGAGGAGTTTCTAAAATAGAAGCTTGTTATACGTTACTTGAATTGGACTACTTGGCTCTATCTCACTTTTTTTTATTACGAGGGCTACTCCTTATCTGATGCATTGCTAGAAACTAGAAAACTTAGCAATCCAGTCTTCCATAATCAAAGCACATATCTGATGATGAAATAAAAATAATTATCTCAGAAATTAGAGAAGAACATCCTAATGCTGGTCACATAGTAAAATTAACAGTGTTATTTCTATACCGTATCTATTCGACAGATTCTAGAATTGTAAACGCAAACTATTTTTATCAAACGTTGCTATAGGCTGATTTTTGTAGCAATGTTCCCACAGGAGTGGGAACATCGAGGTGAACATTTAGTAACATTGCTATAAAAGTCAGTCAATAGCAACGTTTAATAAAAAATAGTTTGCGTTTACTATTTTAGAATCTATCGAATGAATACGCTGTAGTAAATAATTTTCTAATGTATTACAATTATAGATGATGCAATCATATTTGAAAGAGAAATCTTAAATTACGTTGATCCCTTAGCAACAGCAAGCAGATGGAGCCAGTCTATCAAAAAGAGAACTTATAATGTGGCATGTTCTAATGCTTTGTGGCACATGGACGCCCATTTAAAATCGTCAAGGTATCGTACTACTGCCTGCCTCTACTTATGCATGCAAATTTATATTTAAATGTATATGTAATACAATACCAGATGATCATCTATAGTTGTATCGAATCTTAAGTTTACGTCATCAGTGTTCAAATTTAATCAAATCATGTTTACGCTTTTTAAGCTTTTCAAGCACATGCATCATGCATCATTCAAACATATTGTAATGCGCTTATATAGCGTAGCCATTCAATACGAACGTCAAATGTAATAGTATATTACAACTGAGGTGGAAGTCCTAGGCAGGAAAAGTTCACATTTCCGGTTGGTTCAACGCTCGAAATCACAACGCTCGAAATCACAACGCTCAAAATCACAACGCTCGAAATCAAAGCTCGATATTTCAATAACGATTGAGAATAAATAAAATTGATGACGTGAACGCCATGATTTGTTGTACAAACTATATGCAAAATGTATCAAATCAGTTTATCAATGATTTGATACAGCTGTATAATATTTTATACTGCTCGATTGTACAAGAAAAATAAAAACTATTATTGTAGAGACATTAATTTAATTTAATTAATTATTACTTTACAATACTCTAATTTTTAGATGTTGTTTTGTGGTGCACGGATGTATAGATGGATATTCTCGGCTAATAGTGTATTTAAAATGTGAAACATCCATCCAGGCAGAACCAGTTGTTAAGTTTTTTGCCGAAGCCGTGGCATCTTATGGTCTTGCATTACGTGTACGTTCGGATCACGGGTATGAAAATATTCTTGTTGCCATAGTAATGAATAACATTCGTGGATTACAACGGGGAAGCCATATAACTGGAAAGTCCGTTCATAACCAGAGGATAGAAAGGTTATGGGTAGATGTATATAAAGAAGTATGCGATTCAATCTACTGTGAACTATATTCCTTGGAAAATGATGGTCTATTAATTGTCGAAAATGTTAGACACAAGTTTTGTGTCCAATATGTATACAAGACTCTCATTAATAATAGATTGGCCTATTTTCAGTCTGCATGGAATGTACATAATATAAGAACAGAAAACAATAAAACCCCAAGACAACTATGGCTGGAAGGAGCACTACAGAATTATAATACAGACTTAACTACATTGCATGAAATATTCGATGAAAATATTGACATATCTCTTTCCGAGCGACTTTTGGAATCACTACAAGAATTAAATGATAACTTTTCTACACCCGTTCTAAATGATTTAGTACTTATTTCTTCTTCATTTTTGGCTTCTGTGGAATTAACCAAACAACAAAACATCTACTTCGAAAATATTTTGTCTGAAAATAATTCTAATCGCGACAAATATTTAAATTGTTTGAATTACTTAAACCAATAATTCTTTTTTAATTATAAAACTTTTGAGACCATTTTTGAGTTTGATTTTTTATTTATTTTTTTATTACTCTTATTGACTGTGATTTTTCAAAACAGCTGAGGCCCAAGCGTTGGTTTGCTTATCTGTAAAATGCGCACTTGCGTGACGATTACTGGTCACGCAAGTGACCACGTTTTTCTTACCATTACTGTTTTCAAGCGCGCAAACAAGCGCTTTCTCTTACCATTACCTCGCGCGTACCGATGATTGAAACGGACACGGTAGAAAGAGCAGGCCTTACATTTTTAGAGGTCGTTCAAAACAATAGAATATAATTGCCCTGTTAGCGTTAATTTGGAGAATATTTTATGCATGATAGTTATTTCTTTATCAAGGCCATAAGGTCCACATTTTTTACCACGCATGTGAAGATTATTTGCTGGGCCAAGCCGAGGCAAATAGCCACGTGAGTGATAAAAAAATTACTTTACTGCAGAGACGGTAGTGGTTTTCAGCGTTAATTCCACGGAATTACTTCAAAAGAGTTACAGCGATTTAGAAACCTAAATTATACGAAAAGAAAAATTTAAAAAAAATCGTGTTATTCATATTTGAGATCAAATAAAATTTATTTCGAAAGAAAAACAAAGAATTAAATTTGTAAAATAAAAAATATTACATATTATTGTGTCTACATAAAACTATAACTAAAAACAAAAAATAAAGTGCTTTAATAACTGGTGTATATTTTGGCTTCTTCAGAAATTAAAGATATATTGTGATCATTTTTCAGTTCGGTGTAGCTTGAGTAGGTCTTTGGCAACGTTATGGTATCTGTACAGGTGTTGAACATTGGTCTCTGGCTTAACCCTACTGTATTACTGAATTTTACACTAATGCAATTTGGCAAGAGAAAAGACCCGGTAATTAAAAATACTAAGTTTGCTAGATTATCTTTTTCTAGGCAATGTATATACAGTGGCGGCCAAAAAAAACGCAACACCTAATATTTCCCTTTGTAAATACAACTTTTTAGCATACTTGATATTAGTCACATATTTATTGTCAGTGTCAAAATAATTTTATAATAAATTATCACAAAAGACTTAAATCCTTCAAATAAATGTCTCAATTAAACACATTTCAAAAATCCAGAGTCATTGCTGAATTAGAAGACGGTTGGTTACTGTGAGAAGTTGCTGCAGGAAAAAAATATATTTTTTTAAAAATATCATTTTTTTTTATTTTTTTCAATTTTAATATAATAGCTATTTATGCAACCAGTTAGGAAATGCATTTTTTTGTGTAACGAGCGGATTTCTGCGGGACGAGCGCAGCGAGTTCTGCAAAATAACGCGAGTTACACAAAATAGCATTTCCTAACATGTTGCATACAAGATTTTTTCTAATTTTTACAAGAACCTTCTCAAAAAAGAGTTTTTTAAACTTATGATATTAATAATTTAGTGAATTTTATCAAAACAAGTAGGCTTTATTCGGAACTTTTCATCACCAGTTGTGAAATATTTTTCATTACATCACCAGTTGCGTAAAATGTGCCGTTTGCCAACTACAATCGATTTTGAAAAGTCACATTTTACATGCCAAAATTAGAAAAAGTCATTTTACAACACTAAAACATTTGAAATTACGCCTACTATTCGTTTAAAGGTGTTGCGTTTTTTTTGGCCGCCACTGTACATTGTGAAATAGTGTAGTACTTCATTTTCCTCATTTGTTAATTGCGAATCAACTATTAATCAATTAGCTACCTTTTTGGCAGTTAGTACATGCATATCTAAAAGAACTTCGAAACTACAATTGTTCCAAAAATCAGCCATATTTGTCCAATAATACCTACGCCTTGTCGAATTTTGGTTTTGATTCTCTTCGGTTTTTCAATTAATATTTTTCGTGCTATAATCAATAGTTGATCTAAGATCTTATCAGCCATTGGCCTACGCAAAAAATCTATTAGACTGAAAGAAATCTTGAACAATCTCAATTTCTTTATCCTTTAATGATTTAAAATCTCTTTCGCCTTTTCTTAAAATTTTTCTTAAATACGTATTTACGTAGCGGTGTAATTCCTTCAATAATATTGAATCGTCACAATCTCTGTCAGGATTAGCAATCAGCATGACTGTAACAACGGATATTTTTGAGGGTAGCTTGTTTGTCAAGAGCAACATATGTAGCAAGATCCGTCCAATTATAATGAAATTTCCAATTTCATTTAGTTCATTCAAATCTAAATAAGGAACTAGGCAGTCTTCGCTTTGAAAATATATATTTTCACATTGGTGAAAAAAAATACTGAATAATTCCTTAGTAAGGCCCCCACCATTGATACTCATCTCTCCAATAAATGTAACGCTTAGTTTCTTAGTTAATATTTCTTCAACTTTATAAATCTGCATAACATCATGCAAACAGTTAGTTCTTGAAACTTCGATATTATGAATTTCTGCATCTTCAGGAAATGAAGGAAATGTAACAAAATAACTCTGACCATCAACTGCTGCAACTTTAAATAATACTTCATTTTATTTTTATCCTAAAATATATAAAATAAGTACCTTTTGGACTTGAATTGATATCATCCAACTCAAAATCGCTGTCCTGTTCATTGGCACTTTCTGACAACCTTTGGGGCGAAAGAATAGTTCGATTTGATCGCATCGGAGTCAGTGACGTGTTAGTTGGCGGGTGATGTGTTGAGTAATCAATTTCTAAAACATCTTGGGATGCAGTTACAGATCTTAAGGTATGTGGAGGCGAATTTTGTTCTTCTGTAATGATTTGCAAGTAATTTGGAAAGTCGTTAATAGGCAGTACGATGATTTTACTCTGCAGCAACTGATTTTCCAAATCCTCACCTTTCGAATTACTTTCCAACGACAGGGGAACGATTTTTTTCGTCAAATTACCATTTATTCCCAATTTAACTAACAGAATTAAGAAAATTTTTATTAATAATGGTAACATTAGATTAGCTCTGTATTATAAAAAAACAGTAGGTAATCTTTTCTCTAAATTAAAGGATTCAACTCCTATTCTGAAAAGAAGTAATTTGGTGTATAAATTAACCTGCGATTGTAAAAAATGTTACATTGGGCAAACAAAACAAAGACTAGAAGATAGAATGCAACAACACAAACGTGATGTTAAAGATAAAAAAGAGAACACTGGATTGTGTGCCCACTTAACTAATTCCAATCACAACATAAATTTTGATGAAGTGAAAATTATACACAATGAGTCTAATTTAGAGAAGAGACTTCTTGCTGAAATGTTACATATAAACCAAAATCCCAACAATTTAAATCTTAGAACAGATATCGATAATTTAAATATCATTTATAGAAATATTTTCAAACATAAATCTTAACCTATGTATAAAAAATTGTAACACTGAATATTTGTCATTATAAAAAACTCTTCCCTACTCTGTTTCTAACATAGCGCACTAGTTTGAACGTCTTTTACTTCATTCTCTTCATACACCTCTTTAATAAAACATTAAATTTACTGTTCTGTTATTATAATTGTTGGTGATTTTTAATCTTTAAATTTTTCCATACTTTCATTTTCAATAATTATGCATAATTACATCCATTTCCTACTTCACATGTATGGATTATCAACTTTAGTTTTTTACACTACATTTATTAATTGGTAAGTCGTACTTTGAGTAATTAAATTGATTAAAGTTTTAAAATGTATGTTGTTCGTCTGATATTTAAATAAATGTTAAATTTTAGAATAATTAATACTATATTTTAGCTCTTTTGTTCATTATGAACATTTTGTTACACTTTTTGCATGTATTTGATAGATTTTTACCTGTGTTCTAATGCTGTCGTATTATTGTAGACTCTGAGGAAGTTTTATGTTATAAAACGAAACCGGTCAGTTAATTGAAGTTTTTTGTTTGCCTGTCCAATTAATCCCGAAAATCTACTTCAATCTAATAATAATAATAATAATAATAATAATAATAATAATAATAATAATAATAATAATAATAATAATAATAATAATAATAATAATAATAATAATAATAATAATAATAATAATAATAATAATAATAATAATAATAATAATAATAATAATAATAATAATAATAATAATAATAATAATAATAATAATAATAATAATAATAATAATAATAATAATAATAATAATAATAATAATAATAATAATATAATAATAATATAATCCTCCCCAAGGGTATCACCTTGTCGTGGTGGGGAGGCCTGTAGTACCTGTGGTGAATTGAGTAGCCTCGGGGAAACTAAGAATACCCCGCAATCTCTGGAAGCAATCGTGCCCAGGAGATGAATGGCCCCGTGAAGTTGGGTCTTAAACGATGCCCTCCAGACATATGGCGAAATCTGGTTGTATTTTAGCCTTTCTGCGGTACCCAGGCTCTGCTGTAGATGACTTTCTATTTCCTAGGCTACTCGTGGGAACAATATGATAAATGTTGATTCTAAAAATCAAGGAGAGGGTCCTCCTCAAAAAACCCAACTACTTGCGAATCAAGAAAAGGGGCCTCAGCCTCGGTTCTTGATCGTAAAAAGAAATGACGGAGATACTTTTTATAAAGTTAGTCCGTTCTTATTGCATAAGACGCTGTTTGGTATGATTGGAGAACTCAAACAAACAAAAAAAATTAAGGATGGATTGCTGCTTGAAACAAAGTCTGCTGCACAATCCGCAAAGTTACAAAAAATAACGAAATTGGTTGATCTGGATGTCACTGTCACAGCTCATACAAGTTTAAATACAATCCGTGGTGTTATTGTATGTAAGGACATACTAATATGCACTGAAAATGAAATTTTGCAAGAACTAGCACCACAAGGTGTAATTGAGGTCAGACGAATTAAAAAGTACGTGGGAGGACAGTTGGTCGACACCCCAACTCACATTCTCACGTTTAATACCCCAAAACTTCCAAACAAAGTATTTGCTGCCTTTTATTCACTTCCTGTTCGTCTTTATATACCGCCCCCACTAAGATGCTTTAGATGTCAGCGTTTTGGACACACATCTACAAGGTGCACGTATGAGCCAATATGTGCCTGTGGAAAACCAAAGCATGAAGGAAACCCTTGTGATGGCAATAAATGCATTAATTGCAAAGGAGACCATAGTGCACGATCCAAAATTTGCCCAGTTTTCAAACAAGAATCTGCAATTCAAGACCTAAAAATAAAAGAAAATTTAAGTTACTATGAAGCCAAAAATAGAATTATAAATGTTACCCCAAAGTCCTCGTCCACCTACGCTAATATTACCAAAGAAAACAAGTTCAATAATGATAGTTTAGTCAAAAAACTAATACCCGCACTAATAAGTGCTTTAAAATCTGTTTTTGTATTAAATGAAAGCGCAACGTTTGTCCGCCCGGCTGCTCCTATGGCTGTAAGAACGAACAAACCTGCATCTGAATCAGATCGAAAGCGTGATAGGACCGATGAAACGACATCTGAAGATGAGGAAGTCTCCGATTCATCGCCAAATGCCGGCGATGACAAAACAAAAAAAGAAACAAAAAAAAGAAAAGGTTGGCCAAAGGGGAAGCCCAGAAAACCTCCTGAAAAACCAATCTAGTCAATAGCTGTGATAATTAAACATTCTAGTCATTTTATTTATATATATTATTTATTTATTTTTTCATATATTATTTATTTATTTTTTCATATATTTATTTATTTATTTATTTATTTATCTATTTATTTATTTGTCTACGTATTTTTAATTTTATCTGTACATATACTCTTTTTTTGTAATTTATATTTTAAAAACATTTAAAAATGACTAACAATAGCATTATTCAGTGGAACTGTAGAGGTTTTATTGATAAATACTGCGACATTAAAATTTTAATTCAAGAATCTACTCCTATGTGTATTTGCCTGCAAGAAACACATTTCAGTATAGGACAATCATATGCAATTCGCGATTATAGCCTAGAAAGAAAAGATGCGCCGTATCGACAGAGAGCTAGTGGAGGCGTTGCTATACTCGTAAGAAAAGATGTATATTATAACTTCGTTGCGGTCAACTCTGGGCTACAGGTGGTCGCAATACGACTTATCCGACCTATTGAAGTTACTTTATGTAATATATACTTGCCACAATACGACTGGAGCATAGAAGACCTAAATCACATTCTAAACCAACTACCTAAGCCTTATTTAATAGTAGGAGACTTTAATGCTCATTGCCCACTCTGGGGATCTACCTCTATCGATACAAGGGGACGCCAAATTAAACGCTGGTTGGAAAGAGATGATTTAGTGTTACTCAACACAGGATCTCCAACAAGCTTTAACACTATTTCCAACAGTTTTGCTGCGATAGATCTGTCGATTGCCTCAAGCTGCCTGGCTAGTCAACTTACTTGGTACACGGCAGACAATCTACACAACAGTGACCATTTTCCCATTTTTATAAAAACTGATATACCAATTATTGCTCAACCTGCAGTAAAAAGATATAACACAGCTAAGGCTGACTGGGTCAGGTTTGCGGAGACTTTACACCCTCCTAAAACTATAAATGTTAAAACCATTACAAGCGCAATAATTAACGCTGCAAAAAAGAGTATTCCACTTACCAAAGCAAAACCAGTGAAACGTTATGTCCCATGGTGGAGCCCTGAAGTGAAAAACTCAATAAAAGAAAAAAAGAAAAAATTTAACATATTTCAAAGATTTCCTACCACAAAAAACCTAGTAGCATTTAAGCGAGCTCGACTAGAGTGTAAAAAAGTTTTAGTTGAAAGCAAGAAAAATTCTTGGAATAATTATACCTCTACAATTACGCCTGAATCCGATGTAAAAGAGATATGGAAAAAAATAAAATCAATACAGGGTAAACACACTAAACAACCACTTACCTGTATCCAAACAAGCTTAGGGCTGACGACAGAAAACCCAAAAGAAATTGCAGAAACTCTTGCAGTTTACTATGCAAGTGTTAGTAGCACTGCAAACTACGATAAAGTTTTCCAAGAAACCATTTCTGAAAAAGAAAAAAATTATGTTAATTTTAAAACGACAGAAATAAAGCAATATAATATACCCTTTAACATGGAAGAGTTAGAGTGTGCTATATTAGGTGCCAAACTCACATCCCCTGGCATGGATATGGTGTCTAACGAAATGCTAAAACATATCACTCTTGATATGAAAGAAGCTCTGCTAATACTTTTTAACAACCTGCTAAACAAAGGTACTTACCCAGAGGACTGGAAAGAAGCTATAATTATACCTATAAAAAAACCAAAAAAAGAAGCCACGTTGGCTAGTAGTTACAGACCCATTAGCCTTACATGCTCTATTGGTAAAATATTAGAACGCATGGTTAATACTCGACTGCAGGACTATCTAGAAGAGAAACAAAGATTAGTGCCGTATCAATCAGGTTTCAGAAAAGGCCGATCTACAGCTGATCATCTGGTATTGCTAGAAAATTTTGTGCAAGAAACATTTAGGAAGCGGGAGCATGCAATCGCAGTTTTATTTGACATCAAAGGAGCATATGACATGGCATGGAGACATGGTATACTACAAAAACTACACAAATATGGTCTAAGAGGCAATATTGCCCTAATGATCCAGTCCTTCCTTAAAAATAGACGATTCAAGGTGCGAGTGAGTAACTCATATTCAAATGCTAAATTTTTGGAGAACGGAGTCCCTCAAGGCTCAACTCTAAGCTGTACTCTTTTTGCTATCGCTATAAACGAGATAGCCAAAAATGTGGATGAAAAAGTTACAAAATGTCTCTACGTTGATGATGTTTGTTTTATCGTCGCAGACAAAACTGTAGGAGCTGCTTCAAAAATAATGCAAGCTGCAATAGATAAATTATCAAAAAATGCAGCAAAAGTGGGTTTTCAGTTTTCTACAGAAAAAACACAATGCGTGCATTTCTGTAGGTTAAGAAAACCTCATTATGACCCTGTCATGTACCTAAATGGCAAAACAATTTTATGTGCTGATAAAGTCAAATTTTTGGGACTACTATTCGATAGGAAACTCACATGGCTAGATCATATTAACTCGTTGGAGGATAGATGTAGAGCAACCATGAACATCATTAAAGTGTTAGCGCACACTCAGTGGGGAGCTAATACAAAAAGCCTCCTTAGTATTTACCAGGCTCTAGTTTTGTCACGAATGGATTACGGTTGCATGGCATACTCTTCCGCCCGGCAAAGTGTGCTCCAAAAGCTTAATTGCATCCATCATTTAGGTATAAGATACTGCCTAGGAGCTTTTCCGACAACACCCGTAGATAGCCTCTATTGCCTGTCCGGCTTACCTCCTTTGGACCTAAGAAGGAAACAGCTTATGATATCGTACATGATTCAAGTTAGACTGAACGTGTATCATCCGAATAATAATTTTCTTTTTCTGGAAAGAGATGAATATCAGAGATGTGCAACTATAACACGACCACTTGGAGTACGAGCAAGCGAGTTTCTTCAAGATGTTGACATCCAAATTTTAGCTGTCTTAGTAAATGACTACCCAGACGATAAGTCTAAAACAGAATTCAAAACAAGATTCAAAAACACAATAAAACAAAAGGTTTTAACGAAATGGCAAAATCGATGGAGTAGAAAAAATACACAACTTGCATTAGTCATACACGAAGTCAAGTATGGGTACGAAAACATGGATGTTACTCGGGAAAATGCGGTCAAAATCCATAGAATAAAAACAGGACACACAACACTTACTCACCAGTATTTGCTGAGTGGCGAGGATAAACCAAGCTGTGACAACTGCCAGGTTGATTTGACCATAGCACATATAATTTGCAAATGCCCAAAATACTGTACGCCAAGACGTACGCACAAAATACGGCATACCATTGAAGAAAACCTAAAAGAAAAAGAGAACATTATAAATACTTTAAACTTTTTAAAAGATATTAAAGTATATCAAGAACTTTAAACTACGATACTTTCTCTGATACAAAACTGTGATATTTAAAAGTGATCTTTACATTCGATACTTACTTGTGATATCTATATATGATACTTACCTGTGATAGTAACTTCTGATACTTACCTATAATTATTAACTAAATTATACGCGATAAAAGCTAATGGCCTTAGTAGCCGATGCTTCCTAGGGGGTGGTTTTTAGTCGGTAGAAATCCGACACTACCTTTCTGGTGTCTTTTGAAGATTTTCCACCACCCGATTAAAAAAAAAAAAAAAAAAATAATAATAATAATAATAATAATAATAAAAATAATAATAATAATAGTAATTACTAAATACCAACAACAGAAAAAACATGTTTTATTTGCTGAATGGTACTGCAAAAAATGTCAAGATCCTTTATTTGTCGATAATTTGTACACATTTTATACAATGGTGAATCATCTAAAAGTCGTGTTCTGGGAGTCTTTAATGAGAACGTTAGTGGGTGTCGGGAAGTGGATCTGGGCATATTAAAGGATAGGTTTTCTAGTGTGAATCCGCCATCAAATAGACCATTAACTATTTTGAATAAAAATACTACTGAATGGCACTGTCTTCGAATTGCTAAATTCTGTTGATTGAATCGTTGTAGCAGAACATTTTGCTGGATTCCCTGTACCGGATAAACTTGGTCGATTTTAAATGCCAATGCTTTCAAAAATTTGCGCTGAACGTTTTCTATTTTATTTATATAGATTTGATACGAGGGACACCAAATAATAAAGCAGTATTCAAGTTTAGACCGTATAAATGAATTAAACAATAAAATTAATGTGTCAATTTTGACAAAGTCCTTGGCGTTTCGAAGAATGTATCCGAGAGTTCGATGAACTGATGAAACAATTGACATTACGTGATTGTTAAACGATAGTTTGGAGTCAAACGTTACACCAAGATCAACAAATGTGTCAGGTCTTAGAAGGGGAATGTTAGATAATTCATAAGAATATATAATAGGCGAGTGTTTCTTGCTAAAAGACATCACGTTACATTTACTCAGATTTAATGGCAATTTGTTGATGGAGCACCAGGTACTAACTTTTTCTAGACAATGTTGAAGATGAACGCAATCATTAACATTTTTAATTCTAGCGAATAGTTTTAAATCATCAGCATAAAGTAGGTAACTCGAATCTACTCCATCAGTGATATCGTTTACAAATATATTGAATAGAAGCGGTCCAAGTACGGAGCCTTGCGGCACACCAGATGCCACAGGCATTGCATTGGATGTCACTCCCAAGTATTCAACAAATTGTGTTCGTTCAAAGAGATAAGAGCGCAAAAGTTTTACAAGCGAGTCAGATAGTCCATAGTTATCGAGTTTGGAGAGAAGTATTTCATGGTCAATTTTATCAAACGCCTTAGAAAAGTCGGTATAAATTACGTCAACTTGATTATGATCGTCAAATGCAGATGATATAAATTGCGTTATGTGTAGTAAATTAGTGCAAGTACTTCGACTATTCATAAAACCATGTTGATGCAAACTAAGTGTGTTTTTTACGTTAAAGAATATGTGATTATGTAGCAAGGTTTCAAATATTTTGCAAAAATTACATATAATTGCAATTGGCCTGTAATTCTTAACATCGTTTTGGTTGCCTTTTTTAAAAACTGGACATACTCTTGCTTCTTTCCACTTGCTGGGAAATTCACTAGTCTTAAGTATTAAGTTAAAAATAAAAGTTAATGGTTGTTGAAAGATGGCGGCTGCATCTCTAATGATAAATGCAGGTATCAAATCGGGACCAGTAGTCATTGAATCCTTGAGTTTTTTTATGGCACCGAATGTTTCGTTTTCGGAGAATTATGCGACTGTAAAAGAACTCAGAGAGCGACTGGGTAATTTTGACGTTGTTGGTTTGGATTTACCACTAGAAGAAGATGAATAGGAAGAATTGAAACATGTAGCAAACGCTTCAACAATTTCTTCTGAATTCGTAAGAGACGTATCATTAAAAATCATGTTCATAGGAAGATTATTACATTCTTTTTTAGCTTTTAAGTATGACCAAAACTTCTCTGGATCGGATTTTATGTTCGTCTCTATAGTGTGAAGATAATTTTTATGAGCGATACTTATGTTCTTATTTAATTTAGAGCGAAGGATTTTAAATTCGTTAAAAGTAATTTGACAACTAGTGCGATTAAATTTGCGCCATAATATCTTTTTTTGACGAATATCAGATATAATTGGTTTGTCAAACCAGGGAGGATATTGTTTTTTAGAGATTTTTGTTTTTTTGGGAATATACAATTCGAATGCGAAATATATTTTTGCATACAAGATATCACACGCGGTGTTTACATCAATACATGTATAAAGAGAATTCCATTCCATGTGAAAAAAGTGGTCGTATAGTGATACAAAATCAGCTTTTTTATAGTTGTATGATAGCTTGTTGGAGTGAGTAGTTTGGGATATGTTACCATAAAATTTCTTAAGAAATATTACTACAGGTATATGATGCATATCTACCGGAAGCAGAGACATGTGAAGAGCATTAATAAGTGTACATTCACCAATGTTATGTAATACTAAATCAAGTAATCGATTATTGACGTTTAACACATTGTTTATTTGGTGTAGTTGATAGAAATCGCAAAAGTTTAGCAGTTCAGACACTTTAAGACTTTGTGAATTTAAATTGGTACTGCTATATTCAGGTATGTTGAAATCACCTAGTATAGTAAGAAGACTGCCATATAGTATATGCAGAGTTTCCAAACCATCAAAAAGAAGCGAGTAATGTTCAATGCTTGTGTTTGGCGGAACATAAATGACTATTATATACATTTTAGTCTTTGGAAATTGAACTTTTACCATACATAAATCTATAAACCTAACAAGTTTAAGCGACTCACAGAGATCATAGGCATTCAGTGCTGTTGAAGAAAACTTAGTTTTAACGGCTAGCATAACTCCTCCACCTTTAGTGCGGTTAGTAGCTACTTGATCTCGATCAGTTCTATGAACGACATAATTAGAGTCAAACAGTCAATTGTTAAAAGTACTACAATTTAGCCATGTTTCACTTAATGCAATTACGTCATAGGGTAAGTTACCACCAGATGAAATATTGTAGAGTTGATTGGTTTTGGAGTTAAGCCCGCGGACGTTTTGATAGTAAATTGATAAATCATTTTTTTGTGACTTAATAGTTGGCTGGAGTTTAGTCATTTTTTGCTATTTTAAGTTTAAAACACTACTTTTGAACAGTGATAGCTTATGTTTGTATGTAGAACATTTATTGTGATCCCATACAGCATGGTCATAATTGATCTCAGGATTAAGCTGACTGGCATGAAAACAACTAACACATTTTAAAAGAATAGCATCACATGCTTTCGACTCATGATTTTCTGAACATTTAGGGCAAACAGTCTCATTACTACAAGATTTACTAGTGTGGTTAAAGGCACAGCATTTATAACATCGTCGAACTTCGACGGCATCATAAATTTTGCAGTCATCGTAACCTAAGAAAACGGTGCCTACTTCAAGAAAACGTATGTATGACTTAGTATCTAACTGAATTAGCGCTTGGTAAACGGTGGATTTGTTTTTTGTAGCTGACACATCGACACAAGAAATTTCATCAAAGTTGGCAATCAGTTTAGAACATTGTAATTTCTTTATCCTTTTTTACTTTATCCTTAGAGTGTTCCTCCGATAAACCCACTATTCGAATTCTTGGATGAAGATTAGAAATTTCCTTAACATTGTACTTATCGGATAATTTCTCAACAGCTAGGTTTTTAAATTTATTTGCATCATCTTTATTTTCATTTTAGAAATATAAATATGAATACACACAATTTTACAATTTAGTTGTGATTTCATTGCATTGAGTTTAAAATGGGTAAAGACATGAGGCAAAAAAAGAATAAGTGTATTGTAAAGGATAAGTTAAGTTCGAAGAAATTAAAAAACATTAATCAACAAGAAGAAAAACCAAATAAGATCGAAAATACAACACTTTGTTTTGATCAGACAGAGGTGGACAATGTTATTAATAATTTTTTTCAAGATGTCTCATATAAAACAAACGCATTGCAAACTCCATTGGTAACAAATTCGATTTTAATAAACCAATCTACTTATAAATTATCAAGTGCGACAACAAAACTAAATTTAGTTTTAAACATAGGAATAATTACAGAAAAATATTTTCGTCCGGTTATTCAATTAGAAGACATAAACACAAAAAAAATATTACATTTGATTCTTTTGATTGGTGGGACATTGTAAAGTGTTTAAAACGTGCTCAATCCGAATATTTCAACTTCCATTGGTATGAGAATGATTCAAGTGATTCAAGAAAATTTGAATACAATAAACAAGATCGAGGGGTGTTTTAGTGAAGGAAAAAAAGTGGTTAAAATTATAAATTTAGAACAAAACTTAATATTATTAGATGAGTCCAACATTCAGGATATATTTAAATTTAAACATGTTTTTAATTTAAAACTACGATTATATACAAATTTTCAAAGATTTTTACAATAAAATATTAAATATTATTTTTAATACATAAAATTCATTTTCTACGCAGAATGTTAATTGTGTAGATCATTGTTATATTTTAGATTTCATAAATGTTCTTTGTAATATAAATAACAATTTTGAATCCTTATGTGTGTTAGAATATGTGAAATTTTATCCAGAAAAAGTTATAGATGATTTTGTAAACAAATATGTGTATAATTAATTCATATATCAAACAATTTTTGTATTTAGTCATTTGTTATCTAAAATTATGTATGTATTGACGTATGAAATCTTTATTAATGATTATAGATATTAATTATGTATATAATTTATTTCTTATATTGAACAATAAATCAGAATGAATTCTGCCAGTAGTGTAAGTAAAAATCATGTTTCCTTTAACACAAGTCAAAATAAAATTTACCCAATGGTTCAATGGTCGTTTGCTTGTCAAGCAGCACAAAGAGGACCTTGGGAGGAAATTGCGAGGGATCACAAAAGATTTAGACATCGAATTGCAGATGTCGAAGAAAAAACAAAATCAGTTTTTAATACTGATCACCGTCAGTAAATGTTTGAAAAACGCTTTGTGTTAAATGTAATAAATTAAATGTAAAAATAACTAGTTTTTAATATAAATAACTAAAATAAATGTTTTAAGTTAATCTCAAATAAACTGTTTTTTATTGTACAAACATAATATCAATTTGAATATTTTATTTATCCGGTTGATAATGAAACCATAGGATGAAGTAAACCAAATTCCGTGTTGGTTAAAAAAATGTGGTTTTCCTCATTTTACTATTATGTCATAATATTATTTTTTTATCAATATTTTAAATGTTGAAAAATCATTCAAAATGTCTATCGCAAAGAGTTACACCTCAGAATTGAATAGTTGCAAATCTTTACTTGTTTTGGGTTTAACAAATACTTCTGGGGTTTGGCTTTCAAAAACTAACTTTAGTCAATTTTTTGCAACTATTTTTTGCAAAACATTTTCAATTATCAAATAAAATCATCAAATATTTGTGCAAGTGAAATCAACAGTGAAACTTTAGAACAAGAAATAATCCAGCACATTAAAGAATTTTTTACATTTGATAATTACGTACATTTTACGTACATTTACGTACAATTACGTACATTTTACATTAATTATATTAAATGGTGACGATTTTGCAAATAAAATGTATAACATGTTAGATAATTTTAATAAAATATGTGTATTACGGAAAATTCATAGAATGAAATAAATTTATCTAAAAAATAAGTGGTATGGAAAAAATCGTCCAGTTTGGTAATTTGTCGGTGTGTGGTTAAGCCGTTTTAGTATAAAAACCAATGATTCAAAACTTATAATTTATCATTAGTGTTCGTTTGGTACTGACAATTTTACTCATGTATATATTATGACATATGAGTCAATGTTTTTCTCGGTTTTTGTCGATGTATGAGCGGATAAAATGAAACAAAATTTTTAGTGGATATTTAGTAAATATTGTTATGTGATACCTCGTTATCTCCATAACTACAAGCACATAAAACTTAAAAATTAAAGTAGTCTGACAATACATGTCAAATTTTATTAATGAACATAAAAGACAAAATGAGTCGATTGATTTCGATTTTTTCATTCGCAAAATTGTCTTGTTCAATTGCACTTGAACTTGTTTTTTATATCGGATATTTTTTTATTTTATTACTCAAACGAGGTTTCCTTTTCGCAATTTGCCTCATCAAGCTGCCATGATAAAAACGCTCGTCCTAAAAGCGCGGTCGCGTTTATATCATGGCAGCTTGATTCGTCAAATTTCCAGGCAACCTCGTTTTCGTATCAACTAAAAAAATATCCGATAAAAAACAAGTTCTTGTGCAATTGCATACGAAAACATATCAGTGGTAGTTTTTACAAAAAGTGAAAAAAAAAGACATAATAAATTATTACAAAAATAATTGTGAGTTTAGTTACCAGTTCCAGTTCATCTCATCACTTCGCTAATATAACAAAACGTAAGTTCAATTTAATTTAGTAACGCTTTTGTAATTGAGTTTAATTTTTTCAAAATTTTTTTGAACAGAAAATGAGTTTTGAAGCTATTAATAATGTATCTTTATTAAAAGATATTAAGAAACTCATCGATTTAGACTTAAATAAAAAATATGTCATTTATGATATTGACATTAAAGATACTTCAGTCGGTCCTTCAATTCTTGCCGATTTGGGGCAGTTCAATGTGTGGTTGCCGCGAAGATATAACGATGCATTTACACCAGTCACCATAACCAGTTTCAAAGAAAATTATCGTGAAAAAGTTTTTCTAGAAGTCATAAAGTATAAAATTATCAAAGGAAATGTTTGTGCAATTTTAAATATTGATCAATTTTAAACAAAGGTAATGAAGTTTTATTATTTTACATATACATTTTGTGATATTAACAATTTTTTTTTTCTTATAGATGTGTACATTAATTAGAATAGTTTGCGTTTGCTTTTTTTTGTTTTGCCACTTATATTAGCTTATAAATAAAATACTTTAGAAAATGGAGAAACATTTACTCAAAAGTGTTAAAACACTCTTCAATATATCTCATACTAATGAAGAATTTAAAGTTTTATATAATTTGAATTTGGAAAATATACAGATATTAGAGGGACAGATTTTAAATTGTAATGAGTCTAACAATAGAAAAAAAACTTTAGCATTTATTTTAAATCAATTATACTGTTATCAATTTAAAATAAATGAAATTTTGAACAAAAATGAAACTACTGATGAAAATATAATCAATGCCTTACCATCAACATCGTCACAACATCATAGTCATAATCACCTAGGTGTGAAATGGAAACAAGTAAATTGTTTTTAATTATCTATGTGTTTATTTATAATAATTTTTTTATGTATTTTCTAGACAACATCTGCCTTTCAAAAGAGAATAGTTACTGGTGTGATTGTTAAATTATCACATACACTTCCAGAAGCCTTTTTAACCGAATGTTTTGAAATTTATCAGTTTCAAATAAATAAGTTGCTACAAAAATTTAACGCCATAAAATGTAACGTTATTTTATTTGGCAACTACTGCAAAATGCAAGCGGACCAAAATGAGGTAATTGATTTAAAACATTTTAATACAATGAATTATGAAATTTTTAAATATTCTGATTTAAAAGAAATTTATGAAAATATTTGTACATATCTTTTAAATGAAATGAGTGAGTTTCAAGAAAAAGATTCTGGGTGGAGTTTGAAAGAAATTTTAATTTAACAATTTGTGTTGTTCGTTACGATCCTTTGCGTGGGGGTACCTTTATACAATCACCGGAAAAAATTTGAAAATCCATTTTGAATATCAAAAATTGTGATAAAGCTTGTTTTGTTTGGTCAGTTTTAGCTAGTATATCTGGAATAAGATCATCAAAAGTTAGTGATTATCCCCAAAATTATCATGAAATACTTAATTTAAAAAACATTCAATTACCAATAAGTATAAAAGATATTTCGATATTTGAAAAACAAAATCTCGATATATCAATATCAGTTTTTGGTTATGATTACAAACAAAATACGGTCATTAGTCCCTTATATCATACAAAAGCAATGAAAAACAAACACTTAAACTTATTACTGTTAAGGCATAAAAATAAATCTAATTTTTGTTATATTATTGATTTAAATAAATTAGGAAACGGTCAAATTAATTTACATAAAGGAAAAAAAGTATTTGTAATAGATGTTTATGTAGTTTTTCATCGAAAAGAAAATTAACTATACATTTAAACGATTGTGTGAAAGTAAAACCGCTCAAAATAATATTACCTTCACCTGACAATAAAATATTAGAATTCAAGAGCTTCAAAAAAACGTTAAAAGTTCCATTTGCTTTTTACTGTGACTTTGAATGTTTAACAGGTAATATTCAAAATTGTGAACCATCTTTAGAATCATCATTTACAAATCCTTATCAAAAACATATTCCATACAGTGTAGCTTATCATTTGGTTTGTTCTTTTAATGATTAATTGTCTCAATTTAATGTGTTTAGAGGGGAAAATCCATGTAAGTGTTTAATATCAAAAATTTTAAAACATTGTTTAATGATAGATCAAATATTATCTAATAAAAAAGATATTTTACCAATGAGTGATATAGAAATTCAGTTACACAATTCAATAGACAAATGTCATTTATGCGATAATAGTTTTTCTCTTAATAATATTAAAGTTATGGATCATTGTCATATTACTGGAAAATATAGACAAACAATTTGCAATAATTGCAATTTACAATGTAAGCTACCAAATTTCGTGCCAATTATTTTTCATAATTTTACTAATTACGATGGACATCTTTTAATTAATGAATTCAATTTTAATGAATATCCAATATCAATATTACCTATCACAACAGAAAAATATATTTCGTTTAGTAAAAAGGTGAGTGATAAATTATATATTAGATTTTTACACAGTTATAAGATTTTTACCGTCCTCTTTAGAAAACCTAGTTCAATCATTAAATTTTAACCAGTTTAAATTTGTTACAAATCATTTTCCCAAAGAGGAAGATTTTAAATTAATTTGTCGTAAAGGTGTATTTCCTTACGATTATTTGAATTCTTTTGAAAAATTAAATGAAACAACATTGCCTCACAAGATAGATTTTTTCATTAAACTTAAAAATGAACACATTTTGGAGAGCGAATTTAAACATGGTGAAAAAGTTTGGTCACATTTTAATATCAAAACTCTAGGTGAATATTCAGATTTAAATCTCAAACTAGATGTTTTATTGTTAAGTGATGTTTTTGAAAATTATAGAATATTCTGTTTAGAAAAATATGAATTAGATCCTTTTCATTATTATACGGCCGCTAGTCTCTCGTGGGATGCTATGTTAAAATATACAAAAGTGCAAATAGAACTTTTAACTGATATTGATATGATTTTATTTATTGAAAATGGTATTCGAGGAGAATTTGTTTCCTGCTCACATAGATGGGCTTGTGCCAATAATAAATATATGAAAGATTATAACAAAAACGATCCAGAATCTTACATATTATATTTTGATATTAATAACTTATATGCATTTGCCATGAGTAGTCCATTACCTGTTTCAAATTTTGAATGGGTAGAGGATTTTAGTGAAGTTGAATATATTTTGAAACACTCTACACATCAATATATAAAAAATAACACGATTGAAGACACTTGCAATGACAATATTGGTTATATTTTAGAAGTAACAGTTTCTTATCCACCAAATCTTCACAAACTTTACAACGATTTACCTATTTTACAACATCATTTAGTAACAGAAAGTAAAACAAAGAAATTAACCAGTACCTTTTTATTAATGGGAAAATATGTAATTCATTATAAAAACTTAATCCAAGCGTTAAATTTAGGTCTTAAATTAGAACAATACATCGTGTTTTGAAATTTAATCAATCTAGATGGCTTAAAAAATATATTGATCTAAATACAAAATTTCGATCAGAAGCTAAAACAGACTTCGAAAAAGATTTGTACAAATTAAAAAATAATATAATTTTTGGAAAAACTATAAAAAGTATTAGAAACCATAGAAATATAAAACTTGTTACTAAATGGGATGGTCGATATGGTGCAAGAAATTTAATTGCTGAACCCAACTATCATTCACACCCAATTTTTAATGAACAATTAGTAGCTATTGAAATGAACAAAACCGAATTACAATTCAATAAACCAATTTATGTCGGTTTTACAATACTTGATCTATCCAAAAGCTTAGTTTTTGATTATCACTATAATTATTTTTTAAAATTTGACAATATAGAATCCATTAAATTATTATATACAGACACTGATAGTCTGATTTATCACATCCAATGCAATGATTTGATTTGATTTCATTTCTATTCGAATAATATTCGAAAAGATTGTGTGAAAATTTTTGATACTAGTGACTATCTTGAAAACAATATTTTTGAAATACCAAGAGTGAATAAAAAGAAAGTTTGATATATGGAAGATGAATTAAAAGGAAAAATTTTAACCAAATTTGTTGGGTTAAAAGCAAAAATGTATTCTTTTACGTTTGAAAGTGTTCTATCAAATATTGAAACAGAATGTGTTAAAAAGGCTAAAAGTGTCGGCAAAATGTCATTAAAAGAACTCAATTTTAATACTTACAAAGATATTTTATTTAACCAACATGTTCGTTATTCAAAATTCAACTCCATTCAATCAAAACATCATCAAATTTATTCAATTACAATCAACAAAAAATCTTTAGATAGTTATGATGACAAAAGGAAGATTTTATCAGTACAATACCTCTTTCATAAAAGATATGTCACGTTGACTTTTTTTATATTATTCAAGATCTGTACTTTGTTTTTTTCATTTTTTAAATGCTATTTTTATTTTCTACATTATGTATTTGCTTTATATTTTAATAATATATAACAATGTACAGTGGCGGCCAAAAAAAACGCAACACCTTTAAACGAATAGTAGGCGTAATTTTAAAAGTTTTAGTGTTGTAAAATTACTTTATATTAAAATTGAAAAACAAAATTAAAAAAAATTGATATTTAAAAAACAAAAAATATATTTTTTTCCTGCAGCAACTTCTCGCAATGACCAACCGTCTTCTAATTTGGCAATGGCTCTGGATTTTTGAAATGTGTTTAATTGAGGCATTTATTTGAAGGATTTATGTCTTTTGTGATAATTTATTATAAAATTATTTTGACACTGACAACAAATATGTGACTAATATCAAGTATGCTAAAAAGTCGTATTTACAAAGGGCAATATTAGGTGTTGCGTTTTTTTTGGCCGCCACTGTACCATATTTATATTTAAACATTATCTAATAAAAAAATTTATTCTAAAATATAAACATGACTTTTCTTCATTCCCATCAACTGATCCCACATACTGATAAGGTGACGTGACGTCAAGGCGCGGACCTCGACGCCTGCAGAAGGAAGCGCATGCGCAAAAGCGGATGCGTTCACTTTTATTTGTACGACACCACACTATATTTATGCATACGCGCTATCTCTTGAGGACCGGATGTTGCGGTTTTGTGGTTTTGATAAAAATTTAGAAAGAGAAAACAATACATTTGTAAAGACCGGATGTTTACATTTTCATACCTAAATCGACATGTATTAGAAAGAGAAAGCATGAGTGACCTCCCCATAGCCTTACTACTCCCGTCACTTATTATTTTTTGCAATACGCGTAGAATTAATGCAAAGGGGGGGAACGCATAGAAAAACTGACTCCAAAAAACTGTGAAAGCATCGTGAGCTACCGCTTTGGGGTCTCTAATCCAAGAGATGTATTTTTCGCACTTATAATTATCGATGGAAGCGAACAAGTCGATTTCAGGATTGCCCAATTCGTTTACAATTTTTTGATAAACGTTTACTGCCAGAGACCATTCGGTTTCTGGTTGCAGAACTCGAGATTCTTTGTCCGCTCGCCAATTATCTTTGGTGTTAATATACGCAGCCCTAATAAAAATATTCCGGCGCTCGCACCACTGCCAAATGTTTTTTGCCAGCTTGTTCAAGATTTCGTGTTGAACACTGCCCATGCGGTTCACATATGCGATGGCAGTAGTGTTGTCAGATTTAATCAATATGCTACAGTTTTTCATTCCTTTGACGAAGCATTGTAAGCCCAAAAATATGGCCTGAAGTTCTAAATAATTTATATGTTTTGACCTTTCTGGTTCGGTCCACCAGCCGTGTGTTTTTTCCTTGCCGCAGCACGCGCTCCAGCCTGATAATGAAGCATCTGCTAAGATTTCAACTTGAAAGGCGTCTTGTTTTATATCGTTATAGGCTGTATCAATATTTCTTAGCCACCAGAAAAAATCCGCAAGCGGTGGTATGTAAGTTGCAGCGTTATAATTCATGTTGTTTTCCTTAAGTGCAAGCATTTTAATTCTTTCCAACTCTTTGGTATATAGCCAACCGTATTTAATGGCAGGACAAGCCGAAGTCAATAACCCTATAAATTGGGCAAATTTTTGAATTTTACATGTTCTTCCGGATTGGAAGTACTTGATCCATTGTTTTAATTTTTCCCTTTTGTCGGGCGGAAGCTCAATTCTTAACCTATCGGTTTGAAAAATAAATCCCAAGAACTTTCACTCTTTAGAGAGTTTCAAAACTGACTTTTCCGCATTAATAGTAAACCCCAGGGATTCGAGTAAATCAACGGCGTGCTTAACGTTTTCCGTGCAATGCTTTAGAGTTTTGCCAAAGATCAGGAAGTCATCAAGGTAATTGACGCATATGATATTATTTGCTCGAAACTCCTGGACCACCGGCTTGAGAAGCTTGGTAAAACAGTGTGGGGCTGAAGCGAGTCCAAATGGAAGACACGTGAACTCGTACAGTTGACCTTCATAGTGGAATCGTAAATATTTCCGATGTTGTTTGGTTATTGATACAAGATAGTAAGCGTCTTTTAAGTTGATCGACGCTAGATACCAATTTTTTTGTATCAACCGTAAAACCGTTCGCGTGTCTTTCATTTTAAAGTGAGATGTGGCTACATGTTTATTTAATTTTTTTAAATTTAATATGAATCGTTTTTTACCATTGTAATGAAGTTAGGCTTCATTTGGAGCCTTCAGCGACGGAGTGGGGAGTTGAAAAGTGTGACTGGCGAACCGGGGTCTGAGCGCGTTCGTTCCTAAGTGAGAGTCGATTGAGTTCGAGTGACTGTTTTGCTTTTGGGTTTTTCGCTGCGAGTTAGATAAAATTAAGGTATTTACGGGTTTTATAAGCAGGTAGTATTTAGGGGAATAGTCCGGGTTTTGTCTGTCCGGGATTTCGGAGTTTTCTCCTCAAAACGTGTGTCACGCTGGTTTTGAGGTTAGAATTCCTCAAGGGGTTGTCAGGGGGCCCCAGAAGGGTATTTTAGGGAGCTGTCGCCCACGCGGAGTTTGCGTTGGGTCTCACCGACGTGTGGTTTCGGCTATATCGGGTGATTTGTAAGGTGGTGTAGAGTATTAATATAATTTGTTTTCCAGTTGACGAATAAACCGGCCCAGACGGGATTTATAACTTTCTTGTGCGTTTTATTTAGTTCTCCCGGCACTGCGGTTCCTAATTGAATTCCTGCTATCCTCCACTAGCTACTCGGCCCGGTATCGGGGATATCGGATCGTAGAATCGCACAGCGGCTACTTAGTCGGTGTGCGAATAACAGAGTTAACTGTATAAAATCTGGCGCCCGAGCATTCTAACATCTAAGGGGAGCGCTAGAGCCCCTTCACGGAAAGGACGTCACAAATTGGCGCCCGAGCAGGGACTCTTATCGAAATTAGGAAGTGCATGAACAGGGTTGGGGTTTGTTCATTAGTGGGTGTTTTGTCTGGGTGTGTTGTGTATTGTGGGGTACGTGCGGCCGTGTAGCGTACCATTGGCAGGCGACTACGGCTGTAGTGACGTGGTGGGGCCCCAAATAGCTACAGGGCCGGACTCGCCCATTTGGTGGGCCAACAAAATTTTGACAGGACCGGACTCGCCCAGTTGGTGGGCCAACAAAATTTAGGCAGGACCGGACCCGTCCATTTGGGGGTGCCATAAGCATTTATTTGTAGCGATACAGCTGGACAATTTTGTTGTTGTCGTGCGGTAACTGTTTTTTTAGGTGTCGGTGAACATGGGGAAGCGACGCAACTCCACGCCCACCCTACAGGTACCAACCACTATGGCCACCACTATGGGCGACACCATCCAGTGGTTGTATGGGCTGCACAAGCCGGCGTTGGTGGCGGAAGCGCTGAAATTCCAGCTAAACACGCAGGGAACAGTGGAGGAGTTGAGACGCCGGATCAGCGTGTATTTGTTGGATGGGATCGTTAGCCCTGCCGTACCACCATCATCGGTGCCGCCAGCGTGGCCAGGTTCTATTGCCAAGACACCTGCCGAGGACGTGGAGGCGCAGCCAGCAACGAAGGAGAACCCCACTATTGTGTCAGGGGGCACCCGGCCTGTTAATTCAGGGGGGTATCGGCCACTGACGTCACAGGTGGTTCGCCAGTGGAACGTCCGTTTTGACGGGAAGTCCGATCCAGCCGCGTTTTTGGAACGGTTGGGCGACATTTGCCGGCTGGACGGGTACGCTGACCCTACTCAGCTAATTCCAGTAATGACGGAACTGTTGGATGGGACAGCGTTATTGTGGTACCGCAATAACGTGGATGAGTGGCAAACGTGGCCCGAGTTCCAGGAAGCTTTCCGGCAACAATTCCTGGGTAGCCATTACGAGATTCGACTCGAAATGGAAATCACCAGCCGAGTCCAACGGTATGGAGAAGCGGGGGCTGACTACATCATCGCCGTGCAGACGTTGATGCGACGACATGGAGCCATGAGTAAGGAGCGGCAACTCTACTGGCTACATCGGAATTTACGCCCGGAATACCAAGCGTACATCCGGCCTCAGGACTTCCACACCATAGCAGAGCTGTCGGCGATGGTACGCCAATTCGAGGGTTTGCCGCGGCCCAGCACCAGCTCTTACGGACCCACAGTCCGTACTGGCTCCCCCACCCCGCGCAGTGCGTCTCCTTCGCGTTTGGAAGGAAATACCGGGAACGGTGCACGAAGGGTCGCGTTCCAAACTCCGATGACGTGCTGGCAGTGTGGAGAATCTGGGCATATGCGGTCGGAGTGCCGCAGCCCCCGTAAACTGGTTTGTGGCCGATGTGGCCGGGAAGGGGTATTGTCTCGCGACTGCGGATGTCGGTCGGAAAACCAATAGGGAACGATTCGACAGGGCGAATCGAACCGTTCCCGGCGTCTTGCCCATCCTCGGCCGCCATGCACACGGATCCCCGGTTGTTTGTGCACACGCACATTGAAGGTCAAGAATTCTTGGCCCTACTCGACACCGGTTCTGTGTTCTCCTATATCAGCGCAACGGTGGTACAGCGCTGCCCCAGCTTGGTGATGCGGCCCGTGGGTCATTCGGTGCGGTTGGCCAACGGCAACGTCATCGTCGCGCAAGGGGTTTACGACGCGAAGATGGTGGTTGGTGCTAGGGAGTGTCAACAATCGTTTCGGTTGTTACCGGAATTGGCTAACGACATCATTTTCGGGATGGACTTCATTGTGATGCATCCGCAACTGCTTTGTCGGAAGTTGGGGGTCGACTTACGCATATCGCCCCCCCAATCTGAGACTCCCGCCGTCATGGATATGGCTCCTCAAGCGAGCGCGCTAACCGGTGCGGAACAGGGGTGTTTGGAGCGTTTCCTCCGGGAGGAACTGCCTCGTTTCGAGCGAGTGGCCGGTACGACCCAGATGGTGACTCACGCGATACGACTGTTCAATACTGCTCCGATCAAGCAGAGGTATCGCCCGCAGAACCCACGTATGCAGGCCGTGATCGACGAGGAAGTCGACGAAATGCTGCGGCAGGGTGTCATTGAACCGTCCAAAAGTCCATGGAGTTCGCCGGTGGTTATCGTCAAGAAAAAGGATGGTAAGCCCCGGTTTTGCATTGATTTCAGGAAAGTCAATGAAGTGACCTAGAAGGATGCGTACCCCTTACCATATATCCAGGCTATTTTGGACAAGCTCAGGGGAGCTAGGTACATTTCCAGTCTGGACCTTAAGCAGGGTTACTGGCAGATCCCATTAGCCCCTGCCAGCAAGCCCATCACTGCTTTTACCGTACCGGGACGCGGCCTGTTCCAGTTTCGCGTTATGCCGTTTGGTTTGCATTCGGCGCCCGCTACATTTCAGCGGCTGTTGGATCAAATCTTGGGTCCGGAGATGGAACATCGTGCGCTGGCGTACCTCGACGACATCATTGTCTTGGGTAAAACCCTGGACGAGCATTTGGGCAACTTGGCGGAGGTGTTTCGCCGATTGAGAGCGGCAAACCTGCGCCTGAACCCCGAGAAGTGCAAGTTTGGTCAGCGGTCGGTGAAGTATTTGGGTCACGTGGTTACAGAAGCGGGAATCCACACCGATCCTGACAAGGTCACCGCCATTCAGGAGATTCCGGCTCCACACAATGTGAAGAATTTGCGGCGATTTTTGGGCGTCGTATCCTGGTATCGTCGGTTCATTCCAGAGTTCTCCACCATAGTGGCGCCATTGAACCTACTACTTAAGAAGAGTCAACGGTGGCAGTGGGCCGACTCACAAAATACCGCGTTCATCCGGTTGAAGCAGTGTTTGACTCAAGCACCCGTATTAATTTGTCCCAATTTTTCAGTGCCTTTCGTTCTCCAGACCGATGCTTCTGATCATGGCCTGGGAGTGGCCTTGACACAGACGATAGAAGGAGCGGACCATGTGGTTGCGTATGCTAGCCGGACGTTGTCCACCCCGGAGCGCAATTACTCTGTCACCGAGAAGGAGTGTTTGGCTATTGTATGGGGAATCGAGAAGATGCGGCCCTATTTGGAGGGATACCGGTTTACAGTACTAACCGATCACCAGTCATTGCGGTGGTTACACTCGATTAAGAGTCCCGCGGGGCGACTGGCTCGTTGGAGCATTTTTCTCCAACAATTTGACTTTGAGATTCAGTATCGCAAGGGCGTACTGAATCGATTAGCCGACGCACTGTCTCGGGACCCATTGCCAATCCACGATTCAGAGGGTGACTGTTCCGAAGTGGGTCCGGCGTCGGAGACAACTTGTTCGTGGTACTTGGGGAAGTTGTCGGAAGTGAAGACGAGACCGGAAGATTTCCCGGACTTCTGTGTGCGAGAGGGGAGATTGTACCGTCATTTTTGGGAGGCGAAAGACTTGCGAGAAGTCGAGTTGGCGGACCCATGGAAGCTATGTGTCCCAAGTGATATGCGACGTCCACTCCTCAACGAGAACCACGATGCACCCACCGCCGGGCATCTTGGGGTGGCCAAGACTATTGCGCGAATTGCCGACAAGTACTATTGGCCGGGGATGTTTCGGGACATTACTAAATATGTCCGACACTGTTTGGTGTGTCAGCGCTACAAACCTAGTCAGCAGCAGACCCCAGGGAAAATGCAGCCGTCGGTTTGTTCGGGGCCATGGGATACTGTTAGTACGGATCTGATTGGTCCGCTGCCTAAGTCGACCAAAGGTAATCGGTTTATCGTGATCTTCCAAGATAGGTTTACAAAATGGGTACAGTTTCGTGCCCTTAGAACTGCCACCGCCCGGAACGTTACCCAGGCGTTGTTCGAAGAGGTTATCTGTCGGTTCGGCTGTCCGAGAACCGTTTTGAGCGATAATGGAGCTCAGTTTACCAGTCGGTTATTTAAGGAGATGGTCAAGACGTCTGGTAGCCAACACCGCTACACGCCACCATACACACCGCAGGCAAATCCCGTGGAACGAGCCAATCGGACGCTGAAAACGATGATCGCGCAGTTTTGCGAAGGCGACCATCGACGGTGGGACGTGTACCTACCGGACTTCATGCTGGCGTTGAACAGTTCCAAGCACGAATCTACGGGCTTTACTCCCGCGATGTTGAATTTTGGCCGTGAGTTGCAACTACCCAGCGCGATAGAACGCGGGGATGTCGATCTCGGGAGCGACGTGCCGGAAGATGGGCCCGCACGCCTAGACCGGCTGGGGAAACTACGGGAGACGTACGAGCTAGTGCGATTAAAATTGGGTCGGGCCTTTGATTCCCAGAGTCGATATTATAATCTTCGGCGACGCGAATGGAGATGTCACGTTGGGGATAGGGTCATGAAGGTGGAGCATCATTTGTCGTCGGCGGTCGATGGCTTTGCCGCTAAGCTAGCGCCAAAGTATTCGGGTCCTTACACCATTACACGGGTGCGCTCTCCGGTAGTGTACGACTTGCGCGATGCAGCGGGTAGACGATATACACGGGTGCATGTAAAGGACCTCAAACCGGCGTATGAGGGTGATGTATTGGGGGAATAATGTGTCTGTGACTGTGTGTAGGAATGTGTTTGTTTTGTAGGGAGCGTGAAAGTGGGCACGCTGGGGACCGGTATAATTGGGGAACGCTGAATTAATTCGTGTGTTTTAGATGACGAGTTCGGACGAGGACACTTTGGTCCTCTATTGGACGGCCTCCGAGGGGGAAACTGAGGGCGAACCCGAGGAGGTGGAGGAGACTGCACCGGTGGCGGTGGCCGCCTCAGTGGCAGTGGTCGCCCCGCCACCGCCGGTACCGTCAACGGCGGGCAAAGTCGACCCAGAGGCCTGCTGGAGATGTGGCGTATACGGCCACCATCGCCGGGATTGCCCCAGCCCACGACCGGAGGGGCGGCCGAGTTGTTCCGCGTGCGGCCGGCCGGGCATGAGCCTGCTCTGCCACTGTGCCAGGGGACGGAGGCTGAGGACCCGCGCCGCGGCTCGCGAGCACGCTCATTCCGAGCTGTTCCGCGAGTCGTTCGAGGTCGTGGAGGGGGACCTGCGCCAGGCGTGCTGGCAGTGCGGCGGTTTTGACCACCTCCGCCGGGACTGCCCGAACCCGTTCCGGGCGTTCTGCTCCCGGTGTGGGCGCGTCGGGACCCTGTCCCGTGACTGTCGGTGTCCGCCGCTTCGCTGGAACTGGTACGTAGGCGTCGACGTTTTTTTATTCGGTGGCCCCGCAAACTTCGGGGGAGTTTTAGTTTAAAGAAGGGGGGTGTAATGAAGTTAGGCTTCATTTGGAGCCTTCAACGACGGAGTGGGGAGTTGAAAAGTGTGACTGGCGAACCGGGGTCTGAGCGCGTTCGTTCCTAAGTGAGAGTCGATTGAGTTCGAGTGACTGTTTTGCTTTTGGGTTTTTCGCTGCGAGTTAGATAAAATTAAGGTATTTACGGGTTTTATAAGCGGGTAGTATTTAGGGGAATAGTCCGGGTTTTGTCTGTCCGGGATTTCGGAGTTTTCTCCTCAAAACGTGTGTCACGCTGGTTTTGAGGTTAGAATTCCTCAAGGGGTTGTCAGGGGGCCCCAGAAGGGTATTTTAGGGAGCTGTCGCCCACGCGGAGTTTGCGTTGGGTCTCACCGACGTGTGGTTTCGGCTATATCGGGTGATTTGTAAGGTGGTGTAGAGTATTAATATAATTTGTTTTCCAGTTGACGAATAAACCGGCCCAGACGGGATTTATAACTTTCTTGTGCGTTTTATTTAGTTCTCCCGGCACTGCGGTTCCTAATTGAATTCCTGCTATCCTCCACTAGCTACTCGGCCCGGTATCGGGGATATCGGATCGTAGAATCGCACAGCGGCTACTTAGTCGGTGTGCGAATAACAGAGTTAACTGTATAAAATCTGGCGCCCGAGCATTCTAACATCTAAGGGGAGCGCTAGAGCCCCTTCACGGAAAGGACGTCACACCATTGCTTTTGTCTGCTAGAAAAATTCCCGAAATAAACTGATCGCAAACTGGTGGGCATTTTACTATTGCCCCCTGGGTAATCTATTTCGATATTTCTAGTGACATTAACAACGATTCTTTTGGTGACAAATTCTTAGAATTTGGCGTATGAGATTATTTGGGAAGACTTGCCAGCGGCAGATGGTAACCCTTAATATATTCCCGGATTACCGGGTTTGAAGTCAAGGTTGCCCACTTTTCGTAAAACAAACGCAGCTTTCCTGCGAAATGATATATTATACTTGCCGTTTCTACTTCCTCTTTGTGTAGCGCTCCCTCGAGGATTGCCCTTTTGCTGGTCCAGTTTCCCTCGTTTGACGGACCGGGCGATACTTGTTTAAACGCTGGCTAGTCTGAGGCCGGCCCTGCGTTCTTTGTTCGACCCCCCCCCCTTTTGGCCCGGTTTTATACTGTGGTGCATAAACAAGCTTGGAAGCAACCGGCGCACATTTCAAGTCCTTGATTGTCGTCTGCAGACTCTTTGCTGTTTTAATTTTCTCGTTCAGATCTGGGCCAAACAGCAGATCTGTTATCGGGCATTTTTCGGCAAGCTCCTTCATGTTTTTGTTCAAAACCGGGTAGATGAAGCTTCGGCGCTTCATAGAGTTCATGAAACAAGCCTATTAGCGTTTTTCCCGAATCTGACAGGGAAGTTAGCACTCCGTCTTTCAACCTGGTGGAAATATTTTCGGCCTCGCCCAGAATGGAGTTGATGCTTTCTCCTAGGGCAATTTATTTATTTATTTATTTATTTATTTATTTATTTATTTATTTATTTATTTATTTATTTATTTATTTATTTATTTATTTATTTATTTATTTATTTATTTATTTATTTATTTATTTATTTATTTATTTATTTATTTATTTATTTATTTATTTATTTATTTATTTATTTATTTATTTATTTATTTATTTATTTATTTATTTATTTATTTATTTATTTATTTATTTATTTATTTATTTATTTATTTATTTATTTATTTATTTATTTATTTATTTATTTATTTATTTATTTATTTATTTATTTATTTATTTATTTATTTATTTATTTATTTATTTATTTATTTATTTATTTATTTATTTATTTATTTATTTATTTATTTATTTATTTATTTATTTATTTATTTATTTATTTATTTATTTATTTATTTATTTATTTATTTATTTATTTATTTATTTATTTATTTATTTATTTATTTATTTATTTATTTATTTATTTATTTATTTATTTATTTATTTATTTATTTATTTATTTATTTATTTATTTATTTATTTATTTATTTATTTATTTATTTATTTATTTATTTATTTATTTATTTATTTATTTATTTATTTATTTATTTATTTATTTATTTATTTATTTATTTATTTATTTATTTATTTATTTATTTATTTATTTATTTATTTATTTATTTATTTATTTATTTATTTATTTATTTATTTATTTATTTATTTATTTATTTATTTATTTATTTATTTATTTATTTATTTATTTATTTATTTATTTATTTATTTATTTATTTATTTATTTATTTATTTATTTATTTATTTATTTATTTATTTATTTATTTATTTATTTATTTATTTATTTATTTATTTATTTATTTATTTATTTATTTATTTATTTATTTATTTATTTATTTATTTATTTATTTATTTATTTATTTATTTATTTATTTATTTATTTATTTATTTATTTATTTATTTATTTATTTATTTATTTATTTATTTATTTATTTATTTATTTATTTATTTATTTATTTATTTATTTATTTATTTATTTATTTATTTATTTATTTATTTATTTATTTATTTATTTATTTATTTATTTATTTATTTATTTATTTATTTATTTATTTATTTATTTATTTATTTATTTATTTATTTATTTATTTATTTATTTATTTATTTATTTATTTATTTATTTATTTATTTATTTATTTATTTATTTATTTATTTATTTATTTATTTATTTATTTATTTATTTATTTATTTATTTATTTATTTATTTATTTATTTATTTATTTATTTATTTATTTATTTATTTATTTATTTATTTATTTATTTATTTATTTATTTATTTATTTATTTATTTATTTATTTATTTATTTATTTATTTATTTATTTATTTATTTATTTATTTATTTATTTATTTATTTATTTATTTATTTATTTATTTATTTATTTATTTATTTATTTATTTATTTATTTATTTATTTATTTATTTATTTATTTATTTATTTATTTATTTATTTATTTATTTATTTATTTATTTATTTATTTATTTATTTATTTATTTATTTATTTATTTATTTATTTATTTATTTATTTATTTATTTATTTATTTATTTATTTATTTATTTATTTATTTATTTATTTATTTATTTATTTATTTATTTATTTATTTATTTATTTATTTATTTATTTATTTATTTATTTATTTATTTATTTATTTATTTATTTATTTATTTATTTATTTATTTATTTATTTATTTATTTATTTATTTATTTATTTATTTATTTATTTATTTATTTATTTATTTATTTATTTATTTATTTATTTATTTATTTATTTATTTATTTATTTATTTATTTATTTATTTATTTATTTATTTATTTATTTATTTATTTATTTATTTATTTATTTATTTATTTATTTATTTATTTATTTATTTATTTATTTATTTATTTATTTATTTATTTATTTATTTATTTATTTATTTATTTATTTATTTATTTATTTATTTATTTATTTATTTATTTATTTATTTATTTATTTATTTATTTATTTATTTATTTATTTATTTATTTATTTATTTATTTATTTATTTATTTATTTATTTATTTATTTATTTATTTATTTATTTATTTATTTATTTATTTATTTATTTATTTATTTATTTATTTATTTATTTATTTATTTATTTATTTATTTATTTATTTATTTATTTATTTATTTATTTATTTATTTATTTATTTATTTATTTATTTATTTATTTATTTATTTATTTATTTATTTATTTATTTATTTATTTATTTATTTATTTATTTATTTATTTATTTATTTATTTATTTATTTATTTATTTATTTATTTATTTATTTATTTATTTATTTATTTATTTATTTATTTATTTATTTATTTATTTATTTATTTATTTATTTATTTATTTATTTATTTATTTATTTATTTATTTATTTATTTATTTATTTATTTATTTATTTATTTATTTATTTATTTATTTATTTATTTATTTATTTATTTATTTATTTATTTATTTATTTATTTATTTATTTATTTATTTATTTATTTATTTATTTATTTATTTATTTATTTATTTATTTATTTATTTATTTATTTATTTATTTATTTATTTATTTATTTATTTATTTATTTATTTATTTATTTATTTATTTATTTATTTATTTATTTATTTATTTATTTATTTATTTATTTATTTATTTATTTATTTATTTATTTATTTATTTATTTATTTATTTATTTATTTATTTATTTATTTATTTATTTATTTATTTATTTATTTATTTATTTATTTATTTATTTATTTATTTATTTATTTATTTATTTATTTATTTATTTATTTATTTATTTATTTATTTATTTATTTATTTATTTATTTATTTATTTATTTATTTATTTATTTATTTATTTATTTATTTATTTATTTATTTATTTATTTATTTATTTATTTATTTATTTATTTATTTATTTATTTATTTATTTATTTATTTATTTATTTATTTATTTATTTATTTATTTATTTATTTATTTATTTATTTATTTATTTATTTATTTATTTATTTATTTATTTATTTATTTATTTATTTATTTATTTATTTATTTATTTATTTATTTATTTATTTATTTATTTATTTATTTATTTATTTATTTATTTATTTATTTATTTATTTATTTATTTATTTATTTATTTATTTATTTATTTATTTATTTATTTATTTATTTATTTATTTATTTATTTATTTATTTATTTATTTATTTATTTATTTATTTATTTATTTATTTATTTATTTATTTATTTATTTATTTATTTATTTATTTATTTATTTATTTATTTATTTATTTATTTATTTATTTATTTATTTATTTATTTATTTATTTATTTATTTATTTATTTATTTATTTATTTATTTATTTATTTATTTATTTATTTATTTATTTATTTATTTATTTATTTATTTATTTATTTATTTATTTATTTATTTATTTATTTATTTATTTATTTATTTATTTATTTATTTATTTATTTATTTATTTATTTATTTATTTATTTATTTATTTATTTATTTATTTATTTATTTATTTATTTATTTATTTATTTATTTATTTATTTATTTATTTATTTATTTATTTATTTATTTATTTATTTATTTATTTATTTATTTATTTATTTATTTATTTATTTATTTATTTATTTATTTATTTATTTATTTATTTATTTATTTATTTATTTATTTATTTATTTATTTATTTATTTATTTATTTATTTATTTATTTATTTATTTATTTATTTATTTATTTATTTATTTATTTATTTATTTATTTATTTATTTATTTATTTATTTATTTATTTATTTATTTATTTATTTATTTATTTATTTATTTATTTATTTATTTATTTATTTATTTATTTATTTATTTATTTATTTATTTATTTATTTATTTATTTATTTATTTATTTATTTATTTATTTATTTATTTATTTATTTATTTATTTATTTATTTATTTATTTATTTATTTATTTATTTATTTATTTATTTATTTATTTATTTATTTATTTATTTATTTATTTATTTATTTATTTATTTATTTATTTATTTATTTATTTATTTATTTATTTATTTATTTATTTATTTATTTATTTATTTATTTATTTATTTATTTATTTATTTATTTATTTATTTATTTATTTATTTATTTATTTATTTATTTATTTATTTATTTATTTATTTATTTATTTATTTATTTATTTATTTATTTATTTATTTATTTATTTATTTATTTATTTATTTATTTATTTATTTATTTATTTATTTATTTATTTATTTATTTATTTATTTATTTATTTATTTATTTATTTATTTATTTATTTATTTATTTATTTATTTATTTATTTATTTATTTATTTATTTATTTATTTATTTATTTATTTATTTATTTATTTATTTATTTATTTATTTATTTATTTATTTATTTATTTATTTATTTATTTATTTATTTATTTATTTATTTATTTATTTATTTATTTATTTATTTATTTATTTATTTATTTATTTATTTATTTATTTATTTATTTATTTATTTATTTATTTATTTATTTATTTATTTATTTATTTATTTATTTATTTATTTATTTATTTATTTATTTATTTATTTATTTATTTATTTATTTATTTATTTATTTATTTATTTATTTATTTATTTATTTATTTATTTATTTATTTATTTATTTATTTATTTATTTATTTATTTATTTATTTATTTATTTATTTATTTATTTATTTATTTATTTATTTATTTATTTATTTATTTATTTATTTATTTATTTATTTATTTATTTATTTATTTATTTATTTATTTATTTATTTATTTATTTATTTATTTATTTATTTATTTATTTATTTATTTATTTATTTATTTATTTATTTATTTATTTATTTATTTATTTATTTATTTATTTATTTATTTATTTATTTATTTATTTATTTATTTATTTATTTATTTATTTATTTATTTATTTATTTATTTATTTATTTATTTATTTATTTATTTATTTATTTATTTATTTATTTATTTATTTATTTATTTATTTATTTATTTATTTATTTATTTATTTATTTATTTATTTATTTATTTATTTATTTATTTATTTATTTATTTATTTATTTATTTATTTATTTATTTATTTATTTATTTATTTATTTATTTATTTATTTATTTATTTATTTATTTATTTATTTATTTATTTATTTATTTATTTATTTATTTATTTATTTATTTATTTATTTATTTATTTATTTATTTATTTATTTATTTATTTATTTATTTATTTATTTATTTATTTATTTATTTATTTATTTATTTATTTATTTATTTATTTATTTATTTATTTATTTATTTATTTATTTATTTATTTATTTATTTATTTATTTATTTATTTATTTATTTATTTATTTATTTATTTATTTATTTATTTATTTATTTATTTATTTATTTATTTATTTATTTATTTATTTATTTATTTATTTATTTATTTATTTATTTATTTATTTATTTATTTATTTATTTATTTATTTATTTATTTATTTATTTATTTATTTATTTATTTATTTATTTATTTATTTATTTATTTATTTATTTATTTATTTATTTATTTATTTATTTATTTATTTATTTATTTATTTATTTATTTATTTATTTATTTATTTATTTATTTATTTATTTATTTATTTATTTATTTATTTATTTATTTATTTATTTATTTATTTATTTATTTATTTATTTATTTATTTATTTATTTATTTATTTATTTATTTATTTATTTATTTATTTATTTATTTATTTATTTATTTATTTATTTATTTATTTATTTATTTATTTATTTATTTATTTATTTATTTATTTATTTATTTATTTATTTATTTATTTATTTATTTATTTATTTATTTATTTATTTATTTATTTATTTATTTATTTATTTATTTATTTATTTATTTATTTATTTATTTATTTATTTATTTATTTATTTATTTATTTATTTATTTATTTATTTATTTATTTATTTATTTATTTATTTATTTATTTATTTATTTATTTATTTATTTATTTATTTATTTATTTATTTATTTATTTATTTATTTATTTATTTATTTATTTATTTATTTATTTATTTATTTATTTATTTATTTATTTATTTATTTATTTATTTATTTATTTATTTATTTATTTATTTATTTATTTATTTATTTATTTATTTATTTATTTATTTATTTATTTATTTATTTATTTATTTATTTATTTATTTATTTATTTATTTATTTATTTATTTATTTATTTATTTATTTATTTATTTATTTATTTATTTATTTATTTATTTATTTATTTATTTATTTATTTATTTATTTATTTATTTATTTATTTATTTATTTATTTATTTATTTATTTATTTATTTATTTATTTATTTATTTATTTATTTATTTATTTATTTATTTATTTATTTATTTATTTATTTATTTATTTATTTATTTATTTATTTATTTATTTATTTATTTATTTATTTATTTATTTATTTATTTATTTATTTATTTATTTATTTATTTATTTATTTATTTATTTATTTATTTATTTATTTATTTATTTATTTATTTATTTATTTATTTATTTATTTATTTATTTATTTATTTATTTATTTATTTATTTATTTATTTATTTATTTATTTATTTATTTATTTATTTATTTATTTATTTATTTATTTATTTATTTATTTATTTATTTATTTATTTATTTATTTATTTATTTATTTATTTATTTATTTATTTATTTATTTATTTATTTATTTATTTATTTATTTATTTATTTATTTATTTATTTATTTATTTATTTATTTATTTATTTATTTATTTATTTATTTATTTATTTATTTATTTATTTATTTATTTATTTATTTATTTATTTATTTATTTATTTATTTATTTATTTATTTATTTATTTATTTATTTATTTATTTATTTATTTATTTATTTATTTATTTATTTATTTATTTATTTATTTATTTATTTATTTATTTATTTATTTATTTATTTATTTATTTATTTATTTATTTATTTATTTATTTATTTATTTATTTATTTATTTATTTATTTATTTATTTATTTATTTATTTATTTATTTATTTATTTATTTATTTATTTATTTATTTATTTATTTATTTATTTATTTATTTATTTATTTATTTATTTATTTATTTATTTATTTATTTATTTATTTATTTATTTATTTATTTATTTATTTATTTATTTATTTATTTATTTATTTATTTATTTATTTATTTATTTATTTATTTATTTATTTATTTATTTATTTATTTATTTATTTATTTATTTATTTATTTATTTATTTATTTATTTATTTATTTATTTATTTATTTATTTATTTATTTATTTATTTATTTATTTATTTATTTATTTATTTATTTATTTATTTATTTATTTATTTATTTATTTATTTATTTATTTATTTATTTATTTATTTATTTATTTATTTATTTATTTATTTATTTATTTATTTATTTATTTATTTATTTATTTATTTATTTATTTATTTATTTATTTATTTATTTATTTATTTATTTATTTATTTATTTATTTATTTATTTATTTATTTATTTATTTATTTATTTATTTATTTATTTATTTATTTATTTATTTATTTATTTATTTATTTATTTATTTATTTATTTATTTATTTATTTATTTATTTATTTATTTATTTATTTATTTATTTATTTATTTATTTATTTATTTATTTATTTATTTATTTATTTATTTATTTATTTATTTATTTATTTATTTATTTATTTATTTATTTATTTATTTATTTATTTATTTATTTATTTATTTATTTATTTATTTATTTATTTATTTATTTATTTATTTATTTATTTATTTATTTATTTATTTATTTATTTATTTATTTATTTATTTATTTATTTATTTATTTATTTATTTATTTATTTATTTATTTATTTATTTAATTTGCATACTTTAGATTTGCAAGTTCGATACACAGTCGGTATATGAGTTTCGAATCAATCTTAGTGTTGGCTGGAATTCTTCCAATGGGTTTAAACCAATTGTAATAATTTTACTACCGGATCTTGTTAAAGAATATGTAACTTCATTCACCAATCTAATTGATTCGCGATTGCCTGGAGGCTTCACATCTTTCAATTCATCACTTTTGTATAACGCTCTTTGCAAAATTGTGGATTTTACATTTTTATAAATTTTTGGTTTTCTAGACTTTTTTACATTCATCTTAACTACATTCATCTTGGCTTCTACTAATCTAAAACAATCTTGGACTGAACATCTTATTTAACACATTTTTATAAAGATTAAAATGATATATTTACTTTAGTGGTAGTGGTGGTGGACATAATCAAGCATCATCCAGTACATGTTAATTTTGAAAATTGTACTAATTAATTTTGAAAATGAAATTTTAAAATATTGCATTGGCGATGTTGAAATTCTTAGAAAAGGCTGCTTGCAGTATTGGACTTTATTCACAAAAGAAAATGGTGTTGATCCTTTTCGTGAAGCTACAACAATTGCCAGCGCTTGCAATTTAGTTTTCCGCCGAAATTTTTTGAAACTAAACACAATTGGTATTATACCTGCTCGAGGATATCGATTAGTGGACAACCAATCTAAAATAGCTATAAAATGGTTAAATTGAATGATGTTTGAATTAAACGTTAATATTCAACATTCTGGAAATGGTCGCGAAGTACGCCTAGCTCGAAATTTTTTACGGGTTTTGTGAAGAAACAAATATCGTTTTTTCTTTTCATGGATGCTATTACCACGGGTGTGAAAAATGTTTTCCTTATGAAACCAATCTCAATCTTCTAGATGATAAAAAAAAATTAAAGCGCCATCAGCTATTTCAAAAAAACGAATTTACAAAAGCACAAGCAGCGCGTATAAAATCTGCTGGCTACATTTTAATTGAGTGCTGGGAATGTGACTTTAAAAGAGATCTTATAATAATCTTTTTATTAGTTTGTATCTTGACATAAATTATAACGAAAAATATACTCCTCTCAACCCGCGTGATAGCTTTTTTGGCGGGCGCACAAATTCTGTAAAGCTTTATCATTATGCTGATGTTGAAAACAATGAAATTATTAGGTATTTGGATGTATGTTCATTATATCCATTTGTGAATAAATATAGCAAATACCCTATTGGGCATCCTAAAATTTATGTTGGGATTCAGTGTCGTGATATAAATTTAAATATTATTGACGGGCTCGTAAAATGCAAAATTTTACCTCCATCTAATCTTTATCATCCTGTTCTACCTTATAGAATTCACAATAAATTACTGTTTATTCTTTGTCGAACCTGTGCTGAAACTCTCGTTCAAACTAATTGTATGCACACCGAAGACGAACGCTCATTTGTTAGTACATATGTTGCTGACGAATTAAGAAAAGCTTTGTCATTAAATTATATCGTTTTAGAAATAATTGAAGTTTGGTCCTACAAAACTTTGAAATATATTGAAGGGGTTACTGAGGGGTTATTTGATGGTTATGTTGATAGGTTTTTGAAACTAAAACAAGAATCTAGCGGTTGGCCCGAGTAGTGTATAAACGACACTGATAAAATGAAATACATTAATGATTATAAAGAAAAAGAAAACATTGATCTTGATTTGAATCAAATTATATTTAATCCGGGTAAAAGATACATGGCCAAGCAAAAACTCAATACATTGAGGGGGAAATTTGGTCAAAGAGAAAATTTAAAACAAACATCTATTTTTTCTCAGGCTATAGTGAATTATTTCAATGTTTAACAGATCCTGATAAAATAATCAACAGTATGCTTTTTATTAATGACAATGCTGTTCTTATTAATTGGGAATTAATCTCAGAAGCAGTCACACCTTTAAATACAGTTAATGTTGTTATCGCTGCTTATATAACAGCTAATGCCCGTCTTATATTATATGAATATTTAGAAAAATTGGATAAGCGAGTATTATATTTCGACACAGACAGTGTTATTTTTGTTGAAAAGCCTGGTGATTGGAATCCCCCAATTGATGATTATTTAGGCGATATGACCGACGAAGTAAAAGTTTATGGGGAGAACGCTTATATCACAGAGTTTGTCAGTGGGGGGCCTAAAAACTATGCGTTCAATGTATATAATCCTGAAACGAATAAAAATAAGACGGTGTGTAAAGTAAAAAGTATTTCATTAAATTATTCAAATCGTAATATTATTAATTTTAACTCTATAAAAAATATGTTGTTATATGATGAAAATGGTGTACTACAAGTTTTTAATAATCGGAAAATTTGTCGTTTACCTGACTACACTGTAATATCACGGCCTGAAATTAAAAAATATTCAGTTACGTATAATAAAAGATGATGCACGGAAAACTTTCAAACACTGCCTTATGGGTTTAATATAGATTAGTTTTATCGTTCATTGTTATTAAGTTTATGTTTTTGTAAATAATAAATAATAGTTATTTATGTCATAAGAATCGTAATATCAATCATTATATCGTAATATCAATCAATATTTTTTCACGAGTCGTAAATTTGTCTAACTAATTTTGCTCGTGTTGTATACACTATTTTTTGCAATTTTTAATTAAAATAAAAAATATTAAATATTAGTTAATAATGAGATGACAATCGGTTGCTTGATTCAAGCTTAATTTGTTATTAATTAGAGCAAGCATTGATAAAACAATTGAAATCGCCCCTAGGAACGAAAAATCAAACAGCTTCCTTCACATAATTCAAATCGAATAGAAAGAAGTGTTTGCTAACTCAAATTTAATGGAAATGTTGCCTATATGTTTCTGTTTAGTTAAATATTCTTACTAATTGTACAATTAATATTGTTAATAAATAAAACATTGCGGTTTTATAACTTTTTTCCACGCTTTTAGCAATTTTTAAAATAATGAAAAAAAGTAAAAAGAATGAAAAAAAAAATTTTCACGCTTTTTTAGAACAATAAAAAAAAGAAGGCTGTTTCAACATCAAAAATGGCAACTAAAAAGATGTCATTTTAATCGCAAATTGCAAAAAAAAAATTATCTGCTTGCGTATATTAAAGAAGAAATTCGAAATAAATTATTTAGCTTTCAAAAAATGTAAAATCTAAAAAATAAATATGTTGCTGTCACCTAAACGTCACTAATTTATCGATATAATCGTATTCACTGAAAATTGATGTATCATATTAGCCTTGAATTGTTCGATTGTTCAATTAATTTCTTCATAATTTGTAATAAATTTAAATAAATTTTCAAAAAGTTTTTTGCCATATTTTGCACATTTTGTTAGTTGATTGATTATTTCATTCAACGTCAAATACACATATTTCAGTTGTTTTAATATGAAACTTAGATCGAAACACCCAAACGATAATTCAACACGCATTGAATTATCGTTTTGGTGTTTCGCTTTCTAATTAATCATAGTAAACCATGACTAAAATATTTGATTTTATTCCACAAAGTGTCATTTTATTGTATTGTCACCTATACTAATGTGTACATCTAATCGTTTTGGCGAACTTTCAATTGATGAAATTGAAAAAACATCGAAACCAACACTCCAATTAACAATAAAGTTCGTTTTTCATGAAATAATCTACCGAATACCATTTGTGTATTCAGAATTATCACAAATTTACTCTCATTTTTATAAACTCAATCGTGTTGCTTGGAAACCCCACGAGCGCAAAGCGCGAAAGGGGTTTCCAAGCAACACGATTTCGTTTCCAAGCAACACGATTTCGTTTATACAATTCGAGTAAATTTTGATTGATAATTCTGAATGCACTTATGGTATTCAATACGAAAATTTTATTGAATTTTAATACAGTATTCAGTTTTATTATAGTACTGAGTACCATAATGAATTCATTATAGTACTCAGTACTATAATGAAACATTCAAGGCTAATATGATAGATCAATTTTTAGGTAATACGATTATATCGATAAATTAATGATGTTTAGGTGACAGCAACATATTTATTTTTTAAATTTTACATTTTTTTAAAGCTAAATAATTTATTTCAAATTTCTTCTTTAATATATGCAAGCAGATAAAATTTTGTATGTCATTCGGATCGTAACTAATCATTATGGTACCAGTCGCGTTATCAGACTCGGCTGGCGCCTTGTCTGATAAACTTCACGACTGGTACCATAATGATTGATATTACGATCCTTATGACATAAATAACTATTTTGCAATTTGCGATTAAAATGACATCTTTTTAGTTGCCATTTTTGATGTTGAAACAGCCTTCTTTTTTTTATTGTTCTAAAAAAAGCGTGAAAAAAAGACTTTTTTTCACTCTTTTTCTACTTTTTTTCATTGTTTTTACTTGTTTTCATTATTTTAAAAATTGCTAAAAGCGTGGCAAAAAGTTATAAAACCGCAATGTTTTATTTATTAACAATATTAATTGTACAATTAGTAAGATTATTTAACTGAACAAGAACACATAAGCAACATTTCCATTAAATTTGAGTTAGCAAACACTTCTATTCGATTTGAATTATGTGAAGCAAGCTGTTTGATTTTTCGTTCCTAGGGGCAATTTCAATTGTTTTATCAATGCTTGCTCTAATTAATAACAAATTAGGCTTGAATCAAGCAACCGATTGTCATCTGATTATTAACTAATCTTTAATATTTTTTTATTTTAATTAAAAATTGCAAAAAATAGTGTATACAACACGAGCAAAATTAGTTATTTTTTGACTTGTCGTATAAATTTACGACTCGTGAAAAAATAACTTACATTTTGCTACTTGTTGTATAAATAACTATTTATCAATATTTCAAAAACATTTTATTACATTTTTATATATAATTGTTAGATTTGTTGCATGTACAAATCTAACCATTATATATCAATTTTATTTTGAATTTCATTTGTACACATATTATAATATTTTAAATACATCTCATAGGGTTTTTCTTAAAATTACTTTCAATAGAATGCATTACAACATTTTCAATAGAAACACTGTTTAAATAATTTGTAATCATCTCAGTTGACACATATGTTGTAAATGCATCATAGGATGGACCCGTATATACAAATTTACTTAAGAGCGTGCTGCCGTATACCTGAAAAATAGGATGGCGCCACTGTAGAGTGCATTTAATAATTAATTACAAAAAAACTAAAAATATTTTTCACTTTTTGTCATTAGTAACTGATTGAAGATTTTATCATTATTTATATATATTTTTTTGATGGAAAAAAATATAATATCAACAGAAATATTAGAGAAAAACCTAAAAAGTGAGTTTTTGACGTATTTCAAAAACTAATAAGTTTTTTGAATTAAGATTTAGTTGCATGATAATTACATACTTTATATCATACTTTCATATCAAACAACTATCTAGTGTATTACTAAACGAACAACTTTTTATTTACTATCTATATGTAACTTTTTTTTTTTTTTTTGTCTGAGACTTAGGTTAATTTTTATACTTATGTTAACGCTCATTTTGATATTAATTTGTAGTTTTCGTTACTCTTTTATTTTTTGGTTCAGGCTCTCATTGTAATAATATTATAAATATTGATATACAATAAACAATCTATCTATCTATCTATCTACATCTTTTCCAAACATATTACCACTATAATTAGAGTTTAGTTTTCTTTGGTATTCTAGATGAATGCACCAAAAAAACGTCCGTTTTCCAAAATTTCGAATATGTTTGACCCCTACTTTTTAAAACCACTATTTTTTTTTTATTTTTTTTGCTACCATTGGGTCGATCATGATGTTGTGACGGCCCTGTTCAATTTTAAATCAAATCTAATGCCTAATAAAGAAATTATTTAGAAAAATCAATATTAATATTCCATAGTCGAATACATAAAAACCATAAAATATTTAATAAATGTAAATAGATTTATCAAAAGCTACATTTATTAAAAACATACCGTGAAAATTACATAGCTTACTTTTATTGCGTTTAGTTTTAATTAATATTTTTAATTTATATTGCATGAGAAAATTTGTCATAAATATTGATCATCGAAATTTATCTGTTTAACAAAAAAGAATTCTACCTGCATTGAGTTCAGCCCAACGGGGAAAGAGGGCGACATTTGAAAACCATGTGGCGTTTCGACTTGTAACAAGTCGCGGGAATTACAAAAAGATTATTATTTGTCTTGTATTGCGTATTCTTATAATATCATTATAAAATATTTTTTTAATATGAATACTATTGTATTTGCATTGAATTTTATAAATAAATAGATAGCAAAGCTGACCCAGCAAAATAAAACAAAAAATATATGGTCGATTGCCGCTAATATGATTCTAATTACTAATTTTAATTAACAAAATTAACTATTGTTGTTTTTGAAAAAAAAAAACAGACTTTCCTATTTTAATAAAAAGCTGGCAAAGCGAACAATCAAAAGTCATCCGATTTAAAAAAGAATTGTTGCTTATTTGGTGCTGCTTAGTTACTCTAATTAGCGACCATTAACCAGATATATTTTTATTTATTCTACTGGGTGTGCTTTGCCAGTTAACAAGCGTTTCAAAATTTCTATTTTGTTAACAAGGACCGATGCTGAAATTTGTTGAAGAATCACAACCAATGAAAATGGGTTATTTTTAAAGAATGAATCCAATTGCAAAAATCCAAACGCCAATTGACTTAAATAAGATAAAAGAACCGAATCATTTTATTTTTATCAATATGACCTTGGAATTTTTAAAATTCATTATATTAGTTCGATTGTAAAAACTCGAACGCGAATAGACTCAAAATAGCGTTGCAAGCGGGTACCGGGTATGTATCTGGTACCCGTTCGGATTTTGTCGGATATCCGAATAGTTATGTTATACCCGGCCGGGTTTCGAATTAAACAATTTTTAAACTTAATATTTATAATATTTGAATAATTAGTATTTAGTATTATCCGCCCGGTTAACCCAGTATCCGGCGTAATATTATAGTCTGGTCACAGATATCTTATCTGTGACCAGACCACCTTATCTGTGGTCTGGTATCCGGTTTTCCACATTTTTAAAAAATTAAGAAGTATGTATATAATTTTGAAATTTTCAAAATCGTTCATTATTAACTCAAATTTAAACATCACAAAAAAAAAATGTAACTGAATGTGAAGCAATTACATATATACATGTTTGCAATTTTCGATTAAAATGACATCTTTTTAGTTGCCATTTTTGATGTTGAAACAGCCGTCTCTTTTTATTGTTCTAAAAAAAAAATGAAAAAAAGACTTTTTTCCAACCGTCAAAAAAGCAAATGCAAAAATTATTTTTATTTAAATTTTTTACTGGGGTACAAAAAATATTTTTTTCTAATTTTGGCATGTAAAATGTGACTTTTCAAAATCGATTGTAGTTGGCAAACGGCACATTTTACGCAACTGGTGATGTAATGAAAAATATTTCACAACTGGTGATGAAAAGTTCCGAATAAAGCCTACTTGTTTTGATAAAATTCACTGAATTATTAATATCATAAGTTTAAAAAACTCTTTTTTGAGAAGGTTCTTGTAAAAATTAGAAAAAATCTTGTATGCAACATGTTAGGAAATGCTATTTTGTGTAACTCGCGTTATTTTGCAGAACTCGCTGCGCTCGTCCCGCAGAAATCCGCTCGTTACACAAAAAAATGCATTTCCTAACTGGTTGCATAAATAGCTATTAATTTGTGAAATGTACGGTAGTGAAAAGTACCTACCTAATGTTCAAACACCGTCGCGGGTTGCGCTTTCTATCATACACTCAAAAAATGCGGCGGATCTCAACAGAACGCCGTACAAAAAAACTCGTAGTTTTTATAAAACTTGAGCAATATATGTAATTCTTTCACTAAAAACTTCCTCATTCTTTTCTTCATATTTCATTCGCTGGAAGTATGCATCTATCTAGACTAGTTTAGATTATCCCTCGTTGCTGAAGTTTGTAGTGCAGTTTTTGGGCACGCTTTATTTAAACAATTTCGGTGGAAATTGTTTACAATTTTTTTTTGAATAATTTTGCAGCATCTAAATCTAGGTAAAATGCCCTTTCTATTAGTCTAAAAATCATTAAAAAATGATCAAAAATAAGATTGTAAATGGAATGTAAACATAAAATTTAAGATTTTTCTATATAAAAAAAAATGTTTTAAATATTTTTTTATGGCATTTTGAAAATGCGGATAAATTGGAGACTTCCATATTCAGATCCGGAAGATCATTTTCAGTAAAATGAATATTTTTCCAAAACTAGGTATTTGAGTGCAGATTTGTACATAGTTTATTTCTCTAATATTATTCGCCGCAATATTGATTAAATTTAAGTCAGGATAGGAAGGAGGGGGTCGAGCGTGAGTACGAGTGCTTAGAAGCCAGAAACCTGCCAGAAACTTATATACGAGATAGTTCGCATTTTGTACGCTGATTTTTGTCGTTACTATGCAGACCCGATATACGAACGAGGCGCAACTAGCGGACGTTCTTGCAAGTTTTGAATTGCGGCGCGCTCTTAATTCACCCAAACGCTGTAGAAAATATGGACCAAATTTCATCAAAATGTTCACGGAATCCAATGACAGATACAGTTGGGGAATATTTTCTTTAGTAGACACAAAACGACCATAATTATCCAAAATTATATTATATCTTAATAGAGAGTGCAAAAGCTTTTGATCTCCTTCAGGAACCAGCGTATTTGACTCATTTTTTGATTTATCCAATAACTCTTGAAATTCACCCATTGTGAATGATACATGATCCGTATATGTGTTTCTAATCAGTCTTAAAGTTGGCCGAAAATTATCCAGAGGATTCAAACCAATTGTTACAATTTTATTACCACATTTTGTTAAAGGGTATGTAATTTCATTTACTAGACGAATTACTTCTCGGTTAAACGAATAATTATTTGTATTTAACTCTTTAGATTTCACCACAGTTTTCACATTTGCAACTCTTTTCTTTTTGAAGCGATTTTGTAAAACATTTTTTTCACCATTTACCAACACATTAGACGACTTGCAGGTCTTGCGGACCTTCTTCTTTATATTAGTACTATTCCTCGTTCAACAAGTTCTGAAACGCGACTAATCAACTCGTCGTTTAAAAAAAAAATCTGGTGGGTCATAATATCACACCCACACCCCCATTAGCATTTTTCATCACCAAAACTAAAAGCTTTTAGTAAAATTATTATATAAACAATCATTTTTTAATTACCCTAATTTATGACCTGTCATTACATATCACACTTACACCAACACGGGCTAGAAAGAGATGGAATGAACACCTGCATGAACACCTGCTGGTTTACACCCACCCTAGGTGTATCCTATTCTACTGATATTTGTTATTTTTAGTTGAGAAATGTCAGTTTGTGGCAAAATTTGACATACATTATGTAGTTATTATTGGTAAAATTTAATAAATTCTATTAATTTGCCACTTTTTGGACTAAAATTTGATGTTTGTCAAAATTTGGTGACAGCTGTCAATTTTGACATTTGACATTTTTATTACTATTTTTGAATAATACTAAAATTATGAACAGAAAATGGTTGAATAAGCTTTCAAATACCGATTAATATAAACTCAAATTGTTGACCTAAATTAAAAGGGTAAAAAATCCATAAGGGTTAAATGTTTTTCAAAATTTATTTTTAATAAGAGTGCAAAGTTAGATGCACTTTTAATATTTTTAAAAATATATGCGATACAAAATAACAAATTTTCCTAATTTTTCTCCCTTTAACCCTTAATAAAAAACCACCTTTTCAAAAAAATTTAACTTTTTTGCAGCGTTCACAACTTCAGGGTGTACGTAATCACTGTGGTAATTGGTATGGCGGTTCAAAAGATGACCTATACTCACTTTTTTGTCACTTTTTAGCTAGTTTTTAACCTCTGGTGCGCATGTCTCTTAAAAATTGAATTTTTTTTTAGCCATTAGGTTTCTCTAATGACAACAAAAAAAGGATGCAAATTTGGTTTTGTTCGGCTGAGTAGTTTTTGAGACATAGTGATTAAATCAAAACCAGCAGACAGACAGACCGACGGAAATAAGTGACTATAGTTTTTGTAATCTACGTTGTCTGAGCTATCCAGAACACTAAAAATCTCAAAAAGTAAAATTTTCATGATTACAATACTAGAGAGAAGTAAAAATGTGTGGAAAAACTGAGAAAACGTTATATATTGGTCATGTTCATACATAAATGTAAAGGGGCATTCTTCATGACCATGATAACCACCGTTGTATGGCATATATTTTAGGCACATTGTATTCAATTTACCATAGTTCGATTGAGAAAATAATTATTCAATGGTGGTGAAGGGCAGCAAGGCTAGTGCAATAGTCGCCAATGCTCCATGTCACAAAGCGCTCTTGGTGAAGTTTGAAAGCAGGCAGAAGACTTGCCTGAAGTTCTAGGTGACAAAAACAAATTTTCTCGTAAATATATTGAAATTAATTTTGATAATAAGTATTATTAGTAAGTAAGTAACTAAGTAATTGAAAGTACGTTTATTCCAAAAAGATTGCCTAAATAGTTATATTATAAAAATGATGAATGACATGTACACGCACATGGTTAAATTTCTTATTCCTTTAAATCTCCCTTGATTATTTTTTTTAAACATTCATATATATTGTTTGAAGTTTTGTGTTCTAGAAGATTATATGAATAATGTTTCCTCAGATTGGCCAAAAAAATAAGGAAACCACGATATGTTAATTATTCAGATACTTTGTAGGCCTTAGCTCAAGACCAGTTTCTAGCGTTTGGACCCTCTGGGTTCCTTGGATTTGTAGCGAGGATGAACCCGGCCCAGCTGAATATAAACATTTATTATTAATTTTTTTAATTTTAAATTTTTCTAAAGTATGTTTCATATAAGAATGCAGTGCTTATAAGCATAGGAGCCAAAATCCGGCTCTGTGATAGGCTTAAAACCGAGCCCGTTTTACACACAAAATATCGATGGTATGGATGGCGTGGTACAGATGGCGTGGTCAGTATTGCCAGTTGCTTGGATTAAGTTGGCGACCTTCTTCTGACTAACTTAACTTTGTACTTATTTGTATTTAACTTCGTTTCTGTTTTCATATTTTATCATTTTGACATTTGACAAGTATTTGTATTTTTATAAAGTTATCAATTCAGTTATAGTTTGCAAATCGCCAATAAAGAAAACCAACAACAACAACAAATAAGTTGATAATTGTGATTTTTGTTGTTGTGCTAATTAATTTGGTCTGTAAGTATAAATAAATCGCAATATTATTCCATACATATACCTAAATATATGTTTATATTAGCAAATCGAAATGACCACAACAATAAATGAAGAAAATTTGTCGGATGACGACGTTTCTGTGCCCTCAACAAGTAGCGCTACCAAAAATGCTCGAGGACAATATATTCACCATGGGCAGAAACAAATGGTGTATAACGTCTACCAAAAATATCTTGAGAAAGGCAAATCCAAGACGCAGAGCATTAAAGCAGCTGCCGGTGATACGAAAATTTCGGAAAGGAAAACTTGGGACATAGTTTCCGAAATGGAAAGCACTGGACGTGTTAGTTCGCTCTCAAAACAACGACGAAAGAAAAGCTTTTTTGAAAGACTGAATGAAACCCAATTGAGTTTCATCAGACGCACGGTCCATTCGTTTTTTTTGAAAAACAAACCACCAACATTGCCTAAAATACTCGAAGCTCTCAAAGACAACAATACTTTGCCAAAGATGAACAAATCTAGTTTATGGCGGCTTCTCAAAAAAATGGGATTCAGATTCGAAAAGCGAGGTAGAAATGCTTTATTAATTGAACGCGATGATATTATATTATGGCGGAGACCATTTACTTTGTGAATAATAATCCTTTTTCTAACAATAATTGGTTTCTTTACCTCATTAGTCCATTATTAATTTAATATTAATTAATAATGGACATTAAATTCGTCGGAGAAAGTGCGCATTAAGCACATTAAATGTGCATTAAATATAAATTATTTTATTCAATATGCAGATCTATTTTGTAAGTATTTATTGATTAAAACTCAGACTGTACGCAACTCTATAATAAACAGATATAGAGAACAATCTAACAACAATATCGACGAGTCAACTTAACACATAAATCGGTAGACTCAAAGTGGGTTTGAAAGTGGTGGGTTAAAAAAAAGTTACGTTAATG
>OY744569.1:682068-731217 GCA_963556235.1 Cryptophagus acutangulus
CGGTGGAAAATCTTCAAAAGACACCAAAAAGGTAGTGTCGGATTCCTACCGACTAAAAACCACCCCCTAGTAAGCGTCGGCTACCGAGGCCATTAGCTTTGCTACATCTTCGTGTAATTTATCACAGGTATGTATCACAGTTAGAATTCATAAAAGTAGGTATCACAGATACCTATAGTATCTTATAGTTCTTCAAAAAGTTTGATTTCTTTTAGAAAGGTTATAGTATTAATAATTTTGTCTTTTTCTTTCAGGTTATCTGCAATGTTGTGCTGTATTTTATGTTTACACCTTGCACTTCTAAATTTAGGGCACTCACATATAATGTGTTTTATAGTCAAGTTGACCTGGCATTCCTCACATTTAGGTTGATCGTCACCCGTTAGCAAGTGCTGGTGGGTAAGTGCTGTGTGTCCTGATCTTAGACGATGAATCTTCACCGCATTCTCCCTGGTGTCATCTAGGCTATCATATCCATATTTAATTTCTGGTTTTATTAGTGCAAGTAGTGTGTTCCTATCATTCCACTTACTCTGCCATTTACTCAGAATCTTTTCTTTTATTATGTTTTTATACTGTAATTTACTAAAAGCTATTTCAGGTGTATTTATTGGTATTTGATAATCAATTTCATTAAGAAACTCGTTTGCGCGTATTCCAAGTGGTCGAGTTATAGTCGGACGATTCTTGTACTCGTCTCTCTCCAGGTGCAGAAAACTGTTATTTGGATGATCCACAAACGATTTGACTTGTATCAAATATGATGTCATTAATTGCTTTCTTCTCAGGTCCAAGGCAGGAAGGCCTGACTCACAGTATAAGCTATCGATTGGTGTGGTTGGAAAAGCTCCTAGGCAGTACCTTAAACCCAGGTGATGTATTCTGTCAAGTTTTCGTAGCGCGCTTTCACGAAATGACGAATATGCCATGCAGCCGTAGTCCATACGTGAAAGTACAAGAGATTGGTAGATACTTATTAGGCTTTTTGTATTTGCTCCCCATTTAGTGTGAGCCAACACTTTGATAATATTCATGTTTGATCGACATTTATTCTCTAGAGAAGTAATATGATCTATCCAGGTAAGTTTCCTGTCAAATATTACTCCCAAGAATTTTACTCGATCAACACATGAGATTGTCCTTCTGTTTAAATATATAACAGGGTCATAGTGGGGCTTTCTTAGCCTACAAAAATGCACACATTGTGTTTTTTCACTCGAAAATTGAAAACCAACTTCTGCTGCATTTTTAGATAAATTATCTATTGCAGCTTGCATTATTTTTGTCGCTGGGCCTATTGATTTTCCAGATATAACAAAGCTAACATCATCAACATATAGACATTTGCATATCTCGTCGGGTACATTTTTTGCTATCTCGTTAATAGCAATGGAAAACAGTGTACAGCTTAGAGTTGAGCCTTGTGGGACTCCATTCTCCAAAACTTTAACTTTTGAGTATGAGCTACCCACTCGCACTCTAAAATGCCTATTTTTAAGAAAGAACTGGATTAGTAAGGCCATATTGCCCCTTACACCATACTTATAAAGTTTTTCTAGTATACCATGCCGCCATGCCATGTCATAGGCCCCTTTGATATCAAAGAAGACCGCTATTGCATGTTCCCGTTTCCTGAAAGTTTCTTGTACAATATTTTCTAGTAGGACAAGGTGGTCCGCCGTTGAACGGCCCTTTCTAAAACCTGCCTGATACGGCACTAATATTTTTTCTTTTTCTAGGTAGTTCTGTAATCGATTATTTATCACCCTTTCCATGATTTTACCCATAGAGCACGTTAGACTAATGGGTCTATAACTAGTTGGTAGAGTGGCTTTTTTTTTAGGTTTTTTTATGGGCACAACTATAGCTTCTTTCCATTCTTCTGGGTATGTGCCTTCTTTCCACAAGTTATTAAAAAGTGTCAACAGAGCTTGTTTCATATCAGGAGTTATATGTTTCAGCATTTCGTTTGACACCATATCCATACCAGGAGAGGATAGTTTAGCTCTGACCAGAGCACACTCCAACTCTTCCAATGTAAAAGGTACGTTATATTGCTTAGTGTCTACGCTGTCAAAGTTAACATAATTTTCTTCTCTTTCAGGTAATGTTTCTTGGAATTCTATAGAGTAATTTCCCGTGCTGCTGACGCTTGCAAAGTGTACTGCAAGAATTTCTGCAATTTCTTTTGGATCCTCTGTCACCACTCCCTGACTCGTCTGGATATAGGTAAGTGGTTCTAGAGTATTTTTACCTTGTATTGATTTTACTTTTCTCCATACTTGTTTTACATCTGATTCAGGCGTAATTGTAGAGGTGTATTTGTTCCAAGAATTTTTCTTGCTTTCAAGTACAACCCTTTTGCACTCTGCCCGTGCTCGTTTAAACGTTATCAAGTTTGCGGTGATAGGAAATCTTCTAAATTTGTAGAACGTTTTCTTTTTTTCTTTTATAGCGTTTTGAACTTCATAACTCCACCATGGCACAAACCGTTTTACTGGTTTTGCTTTAGTGAATGGAATACTCTTATTTGCAGCTTTAATTATCGCGCTTGTAACTGATTGAACATTTACAGTTTCAGGAGGATGCAAATTTTTCGTGAAGGAGGTCCAATCTGCTCTAGCAGTGTTATTATTATTATTATTATTATTATTATTATTATTATTATTATTATTATTATTATTATTATTATTATTATTATTATTATTATTATTATTATTATTATTATTATTATTATTATTATTATTATTTTTTTTTTTTTTTGTATCGGGTGGTGGAAAATCTTCAAAAGACACCATAAAGGTAGTGTCGGATTTCTACCGACTAAAAACCACCCCCTAGGAAGCATCGGCTACTAAGGCCATTAGCTTTTATCGCGTATAATTTAGTTAATAATTATAGGTAAGTATCAGAAGTTACTATCACAAGTAAGTATCAGATATAAATATCACAGGTAAGTATCGGATGTAAAAATCACTTTTAAGTATCAGAAAAAGTATCGTAGTTTAAAGTTTTTTATATACTTTAATATCTTTTAAAAAGTTTAAAGTACTTATAATGTTTTCTTTTTCTTTTAGGTTTTCTTCGATGGTAGGCCGTATTTTGTGTGTACGTCTTGGCGTACAGTATTTTGGGCATTCGCATATTATATGTGCTATGGTCAAATCAACCTGGCAGTCGTCACAGCTTGGTTTATCCTCGCCACTCAGCAAATACTGATGAGTAAGTGTTGTGTGTCCTGTTTTTATTCTATGGATTTTGACCGCATTTTCCCGAGTAACATCCATGTTTTCGTACCCATACTTGACTTCGTGTATGACTAATGCAAGTTGTGTATTTTTTGTACTCCATTGATTTTGCCATTTCATTAAAACTTTTTGTTTTATTGTGTTTTTGAATCTTGTTTTGAATTCGGTTTTAGACTTATCGTCTAGATAATCATTTACTAAGACTTCTGGAATTTGGGTGTCGACATCTTGAAGAAACTCGCTTGCACGTACTCCAAGTGGTCGAGTTATAGTTGCACGTCTCTGATATTCATCTCTTTCCAGAAAAAGAAATTTATTATTTGGATGATACACGTTCAGTCTAACTTGAGTCATGTACGATATCATAAGCTGTTTTCTTCTTAGGTCTAAAGGAGGTAAGCCGGACAGGCAATAGAGGCTATCTACGGGTGTTGTCAATGCAATTAAGCTTTTGGAGCACACTTTGCCGGGCGGAAGAGTATGCCATGCAACCGTAATCCATTCGTGACAAAACTAGAGCCTGGTAAATACTAAGGAGGCTTTTTGTATTAGCTCCCCACTGAGTGTGCGCTAACACTTTAATGATGTTCATGGTTGCTCTACATCTATCCTCCAACGAGTTAATATGATCTAGCCATGTGAGTTTCCTATCCAATAGTAGTCCCAAGAATTTGACTTTATCAGCACATAAAATTGTTTTGCCATTTAGGTACATGACAGGGTCATAATGAGGTTTTCTTAACCTACAGAAATGCACGCATTGTGTTTTTTCTGTAGAAAACTGAAAACCCACTTTTGCTGCATTTTTTGATAATTTATCTATTGCAGCTTGCATTATTTTTGAGGCAGCTCCTACAGTTTTGTCTGCGACGATAAAAGAAACATCATCAACGTAGAGACATTTTGTAACTTTTTCATCCACATTTTTGGCTATCTCGTTTATAGCGATAGCAAAAAGAGTACAGCTTAGAGTTGAGCCTTGAGGGACTCCGTTCTCCAAAAATTTAGCATTTGAATATGAGTTACTCACTCGCACCTTGAAACGTCTATTTTTAAGAAAGGACTGAATCATTAGGGCAATATTGCTCCTTAGACCATATTTGTGTAGTTTTTGTAGTATACCATGTCTCCATGCCATGTCATATGCTCCTTTGATGTCAAAGAAGACTGCGATTGCATGCTCCCGTTTCCTAAATGTTTCTTGCACAAAATTTTCTAGCAATACCAGATGATCAGCTGTAGATCGGCCTTTTCTGAAACCTGATTGATACGGCACTAATCTTTGTTTCTCTTCTAGATAGTCCTGCAGTCGAGTATTAACCATGCGTTCTAATATTTTACCAATAGAGCATGTAAGGCTAATAGGTCTGTAACTACTAGCCAACGTGGCTTCTTTTTTTGGTTTTTTTATAGGTATAATTATAGCTTCTTTCCAGTCCTCTGGGTAGGTACCTTTGTTTAGCAGGTTGTTAAAAAGTATTAGCAGAGCTTCTTTCATATCAGGAGTGATATGTTTTAGCATTTCGTTAGACACCATATCCATGCCAGGGGATGTAAGTTTGGCACCTAATATAGCACGCTCCAACTCTTCCATGTTAAAGGGTATATTATATTGCTTTGTTCCTATCGTTTTAAAATTAACATAATTTCTTTCTTTTTCAGCAATGGTTTCTTGGAAAACTTTATCGTAATTTGCAGTGCTACTAACACTTGCATAGTAAACTGCAAGAGTTTCTGCAATTTCTTCTGGGTTTTCTGTCGTCAGCCCTGAGCTTGTTTGGATACAGGTAAGTGGTTGTTTAGTGTGTTTACCCTGTATTGATTTTATTTTTTTCCATATCTCTTTTACATCGGATTCAGGTGTAATTGTGGAGGTGTAATTATTCCAGGAATTTTTCTTGCTTTCGACTAAAACTTTTTTACACTCTAGTCGAGCTCGTTTAAATTCTATTAGGTTTTCTGTGGTAGGAAATCTTTGAAATAAGTTAAATTTTGTCTTTTTTTCTTTTATAGCGTTTTTAACTTCAGGGCTCCACCATGGGACAAAACGTTTAACTGGTTTTGCTTGAGTAAGTGGAATACTCTTTTTTGCAGCGTTAATTATTGCGGTTGTAATTGTTTTAACATTTATAATTTTAGGAGGGTGTAAAGTCTCCGCAAACCTGACCCAGTCAGCCTTAGCTGTGTTATATCTTTTTACTGCAGATTGAGCAGTAATTGGTATATCAGTTTTTATAAAAATTGGAAAGTGGTCACTGTTGTGTAGATTGTCTGCCGTGTACCAAGTCAGTTGACTAGCCAGGCAGCTTGAGGCGATCGACAGATCTATCGCAGCAAAATTGTTGGAAATAGTGTTAAAACTTGTTGGAGATCCTGTGTTGAGTAACACTAAATCATCTCTTTCCAACCAGCGTTTAATTTGGCGTCCTCTGGTATCGGTAGAAGTAGATCCCCAGAGTGGGCAGTGTGCATTAAAGTCTCCTACTACTAAATAAGGTTTAGGTAATTGGTTTAGAATGTGATTTAGGTCTTCTATGCTCCAGTCGTATTGTGGCAAGTATATATTACATAAAGTAACTTCAATAGGTCGGATAAGTCGTATCGCGACCACCTGTTGCCCAGAATTGACCGCTACGAAGTTATAATATACATCTTTTCTTACGAGTATAGCAACGCCTCCACTAGCTCTCTGTCGATACGGCGCGTCTTTTCTTTCTAGGCTATAATCCCGAATTGCATATGATTGTCCTATATTAAAATGTGTCTCTTGCAGGCAAATACACATAGGAGTAGATTCTTGAATTAGAATTTTAATGTCGCAGTATTTATCAATAAAACCTCTACAGTTCCACTGAATAATGCTATTGTTAGTCATTTTTAAATGTTTTTAAAATATAAATTACAAAAAAAGAGTATATGTACAGATAAAATTAAAAATACGTAGACAAATAAATAAATAGATAAATAAATATATGAAAAGATAAATAAATAATATATATATATATAAATAAAATGACTAGAATGTTTAATTATCACAGATATTGACTAGATTGGTTTTTCAGGTGGTTTTCTGGGCTTCCCCTTTGGCCAACCTTTTCTTTTTTTTTGTTTCTTTTTTTGTTTTGTCATCGCCGGCATTTGGCGATGAGTCGGAGACTTCTTCATCTTCAGATGTCGTTTCATCGCTCCTATTATTATAATATTATTATTATTATTATTATTATTATTATTATTATTTTTTTTTTTTTTTTTTTTTTTTTTTTTTTTTTTTTTTTTTTTTTGTAGGCGGTGGAAAATCTTCAAAGGACACCAAAAAGGTAGTGTCGGATTCTTACCGACTAAAAACCACCCCCTAGTAAGCGTCGGCTACCGAGGCCATTAGCTTTGCTTCGTGTTATTTATCACAGGTATGTATCACAGTTAGAATTCACAAGTAGGTATCGCAGATACCTATAGTATCTTATAGTTCTTCAAAAAGTTTGATTTCTTTTAGAAAGGTTATAGTATTGATAATTTTGTCTTTTTCTTTCAGGTTTTCTGCAATGATGTGCTGTATTTTATGTTTAGACCTTGCACTTATAAATTTAGGGCACTCACATATAATGTGTTTTATTGTCAAGTTGACCTGACATTCCTCACATTTAGGTTGATCGTCACCCGTTAGCAAGTGCTGTGTGTCCTGATCTTAGACGATGAGTCTTCACCGCGTTCTCCCTGGTGTCATCTAGGCTATCATATCCATATTTAATTTCTGGTTTTATTAGTGCAAGTTGTGTGTTCCTATCATTCCACTTACTCTGCCATTTACTCAGGATCTTTTCTTTTATTATGTTTTTATACTGTAATTTACTAAAAGCTATTTCAGGTGTATTTATTGGTATTTGATAATCAATTTCATTAAGAAACTCATTTGCGCGAATTCCAAGTGGTCGAGTTATAGTCGGACGATTCATATACTCGTCTCTCTCCAGATGCAGAAAACTGTTATTTGGATGATCCACAAACGATTTGACTTGTATCAAGTATGATGTCATTAATTGCTTTCTTCTCAGGTCCAAGGCAGGGAGGCCTGACTCACAGTATAAGCTATCGATTGGTGTTGTTGGAAAAGCTCCTAGGCAGTACCTTATACCCAGGTGATGTATTCTGTCAAGTTTTCGTAGTGCGCTTTCACGAGCTGACGAATATGCCATGCAGCCGTAGTCCATACGTGAAAGTACAAGAGATTTATTATTATTATTATTATTATTATTATTATTATTATTATTATTATTATTATTATTATTATTATTATTATTATTATTATTATTATTATTATTATTATTATTATTATTATTATTATTATTATTATTATTATTATTATTATTATTATTATTATTATTATTATTATTATTATTATTATTATTATTATTATTATTATTATTATTATTATTATTATTATTATTATTATTATTATTATTATTATTATTATTATTATTATTATTATTATTATTATTATTATTATTATTATTATTATTATTATTATTATTATTATTATTATTATTATTATTATTATTATTATTATTATTATTATTTTTTTTTTTTTGTAGGCGGTGAAAAATCTTCAAGAGACACCAAAAAGGTAGTGTCGGATTCCTACCGACTAAAAACCACCCCCTAGTAAGCGTCGGCTGCTGGGGCCATTAGCTTTGCTACATCACAGAAAAATTTATCACAGGTAAGTATCACAGTAAAAAATCTGAGGTAGGTATCAAAGATACCTTATAGATCTTTAAATAGATCAATTTCTTTTAGAAATGATATCGTGTTAGTAATTTTGTCTTTTTGTTTTAGGTTGTCTAAAATGTTGGATTCAATTTTGTGTTTACGTCTTACACTCAAATATTTAGGGCATTCACATATAATGTGTTGTATTGTCAGATCGACCTGACATTGCTCGCAACTAGGTTTATCGTCACCTGTCAGCAGGTGTTGGTGGGTAAGCGCTGTATGTCCTGATCTTAAACGGTGGGTCTTGACTGCATTTTCTCTGTTGTCATCCATCCTTTCATATCCGTACATAATTTCTGGTTTTACTAGTGCAAGTAGCGTATTCCTTCCATTCCAATTATTTTGCCATTTAATCAAGATCTTTTCTTTTATTTCGTTTTTATATTGCGTTTTGTTATAATCTGTTTCAGGAATGTGTACTGGTATCTGAAAATCAATTTCATCAAGAAACTCGTTTGCGCGTACTCCAAGAGGTCGGGTTATTGTCGGACGGCTCTGGTACTCGTCTCTATCATTGTGCAGAAAATTGTTATTTGGGTGGTCCAAGGACGACTTAACTTGTATCATGTATGATAACATTAATTGCTTTCTTCTTAGATCTAAAGGAGGTAGGCCTGATTCACAATATAAGCTATCAACCGGTGTTGTCGGGAAAGCTCCTAAGCAGTATCTTATACCCAGGTGATGGATTCTGTCAAGTTTTCGTAGCGCACTTTCATGGATTCTGTCAAGTTTTCGTAGCGCACTTTCACGGGCTGACGAATAAGCCACGCATCCGTAGTCCATACGTGATTGTACGAGGGACTGGTAGATATTTATGAGGCTTTTTGTATTAGCTCCCCACTTAGTGTGGGCCAACACTTTAATAATATTCATGCTTGCTCGACATCTTTCTTCAAGAGAGACAATATGATGTACCCATGTAAGTTTGCTATCAAATATTACACCTAAAAATTTTACTTTGTCAACACATGCAATTGTTCTGTTGTTTAAGTAAAGAACTGGGTCATAATGTGGTTTTCTTAGTCTACAAAAATGCACGCAATGTGTTTTTTCTGTCGAAAATTGAAATCCTACTTTTGCTGCATTTCTAGATAGTATATCTATTGCAACTTGCATTATTCTTGTCATTGCACCTATAGTTTTTCCTGTTATAACAAAACTGACATCATCAACATAGAGACATTTGCTTATCACCTCATCAACATTCTTTGCTATCTCGTTAATAGCAATAGCAAAGAGTGTACAACTTAGAGTTGAGCCTTGCGGGACCCCATTCTCTAAATATTTCATTGTTGAGTATGAGCTACCTACTCGTACCCTAAAGTGCCTATCTTTCAGAAAGGACTGGATTAGTAAAGCCATATTGCCTCTAACCCCATACTTATGGAGCTTTTTTAGTATACCATGTTTCCATGCCATGTCATAGGCTCCTTTAATATCAAAGAAGACAGCGATAGCATGTTCCCGTTTTCTGAAAGTTTCTTGCACAAAATTTTCCAACAGGACAAGATGGTCCACAGTTGAGCGGCCTCTTCTGAATCCTGCCTGATAATGTACTAATAATTTATTTTCTTCTAAGTACTCCTGCAGTCTATTATTAACCATCCGCTCCAATATTTTACCCATAGAACACGTAAGACTAATGGGTCTATAGCTACTAGGCACAGTGGCTTCTTTTTTTGGTTTTTTTATAGGTACAATTATAGCTTCCTTCCATTCTTCAGGATATGTTCCATCTTGCCACAGATTATTAAAAAGTATTAGCATAGCTTTTCTCATATCAGGAGTGGTATGTTTCAGCATTTCGTTGGACACCATGTCTAAGCCAGGAGAAGTTAGTTTGGCTCTCGACAGAGCACACTCCAACTCGTTCATTGTAAAAGGTAAGTTATATTGCTTAGTTTCTTTGGTGTTAAAGTTAAGATGATTTTTTTCTTTTTCTGGAAGTGTATTTTGAAAGGCTCTACTGTAGTTTGCAGTGCTGCTGGCACTTGCAAAGTGTAGAGCAAGTGTTTCTGCAATTTCATTTGGATTCTCTGTCATCACCCCCGGTGTCGTCTGGATACAGGTAAGTGACACTCTAGTGTTTTTACCTTGTATTGATTTAATTTTGCTCCATACCTCCTTTACGTCGGATTCAGGCGTAATTGTAGAGGTGTACTTATTCCAGGATTTTTTCTTATTTTCGAGTATAACTCTTTTGCATTCTGCTCGGGCTTGTTTAAACACCACCAGGTTTGCTGTGGTAGGACATCTTCTAAACCTATAGAAACTTTTCTTTTTTTCTTTTATGGCGTTTTGAACGTCAAGACTCCACCAGGGAACATAGCGTTTAACTGGTTTTGTTTTTGTAAGTGGGATACTCATCTTTGCAGCTTTGATTATTGAGCTAGTGATTGTTTTGACATTTATAGTTTCAGGAGAGTGCAGATTGTCCGTGAAGCGGGTCCAGTCTGCCTTGGCTGTGTTATATCTTCTCGCCACTGATCGAATAGGAATTGGCATATCAGTTTGTATTATGATCGGAAAATGATCACTGTTGTGCAGGTTATCTGCCGTGTACCAAGCTAATTGTATTGCCAAGCAACTTGTAACGAAGCGTTTTGCCGGTCTTTGCGCTGTTTTCCCTGAAACAAACACTGAAATTAGATTTTACCACGGTACCACTACTGTACATACTCACCGTATCTGGTAGGGCTGCCTGTCCTAGCCCATGTTTATGACAAATCCGTACGAAGGCCCGAGGAATTGTTTCGAGGTGGATTCCCGCAAACACCTAAAATGTTTGAGGTTAGGTGCGAATCACTGCTACAAACGACTATGTTTCGATACTTACCCCATTAGAGGGTGTTTCCTGCAGGAGTTGGGCGACGTCCACATCGTTTTGTTGCACTTTCCTTGCACTTACCACTACACTTAACTGCCGACCTAACTGCCTCGTTTTGTTTACGTTTGAACTGTCAACTGTATGCACCGGTCGGTTCACGAGTCAGCTGTTGCGTTTAAACTACGCGTTAATCGACCGAATCCGAATCGTTTTTAATTAGCTGTAGTAATTAAACCGTCTTGCAAATATTGCACCGATTTATCCGTTTGTTTTGTCTGAAGCAAGTTCTGGTCGAGTCAATTGGAATTTCTTCGTTTCGTAATGAGGTTTGGAACAACATCCTGACGTATGTGCACCGCAGAGGTTAATGGGATTGTTTACAACGTGTGCTACCGCGGAAGTGCAGTTAAATAGTGCATCATGGGTAATTTTGTGTTTAAATGTGCGCCAGTGTCGGTTGTGTTTGTTCGCGCGGAAATTCGAATTGTCTTCGAATTTGGGGTAGCAGATTCGGCACCAGAAGTTTGGGATCGGTTTCTCCTTCTCATCCACCGAAGAACAATGAGTTTTTGCATGTATTTTATTCAATAAATAGGTCAGGAGCTCATTATTTCAGTCTCTTTTCCTGTGCCACTGAAGCAAACCAGTAGTATCGCGATTACCAGTTCAAACCGTATTTTTTGACCAACTTCAATAAATTATGCAGTAAGTCTTTGTTAATTTTATTTTGGTGCAAGTCTCTTGTGTTTTTGTCATTCCGGTACCGCAGTTTTCTGCACAAAGGTCTTCTGGGGATTGGGTCGAGTGCAAACCGGCAATTTTCCGTCGACCTCGTTTAGGCTTAGCGTGTCACGTAATTGGTGGCTGGGTTCTATGAGACAGTTTCTGATCTTTTGGCTCGAGTGCAAACCACCAAATTTTCTATGAACACGTTTCTAACGAATCCCAGCTATTCCTGGTGCACGCCGCCGTTTTGTTTTAAAATAACGACAATAGTCCGAATTAGAGACCACACTTTCACCAAAGTAAAATAACCGTTCTGTTTCTGTAAACCGTTTTCCGCTCGTTCTCGTGAGCATTACTATTAATTGTAAACCGTTCAAATATGTAATAAAGTTTATTTAACCGAGTTTTCTGTGTGCGTTTCCAAATTTTACCTGTTACTCCGACTGAATCCGCTACCCAATCGAGAGCAAACTCGTTAAAAACTGGCGCCCGAGCAATTTTCAGAAATTCCGGAAAACAGCGTCACAAATTGGCGCCCGAGCAATTTTCAGAAATTCCGGAAAACAGCGTCACAAATTGGCGCCCGAGCAGGGACCGTTATTTTTTTTAAATTTTTCAATAATTTTCCGGGTCCGTTTCGTTTATAAAATGCTAAATTTAGGAACCGTTCTTTTTTTTAAGTATTTAGCAATTTATTATTTGTCCGAAATAAAATATTATAAATCCGATTAAATACTTTAAGTTTGTTCTGGGTTAAAGAAGTGCGAAGGGAAGTAAGTATTTTCTTTTGGGTGTGTTATATTACTTTTATTTAATTTGTGTTCACAACTAATTACGTTGGACAAAATGTCCGAGCACGAGGGAAATGTTTCAAACGATGCTCAGCTGAGTGGCGCCGAAAGACCCACTTCGCCCGCTCCATCCGAAGGTGAAGTTGAAGAAAGGCAGTTATCCTGGGTTCATAAGCTACAAAAATCCGAGCTAATTTCTGAGCTCGAAGCGAGGAATTTGCCGTCCGATGGAAAAGTACTGGCTCTAAGAATCCGTTTAATGCAGTTCCTGGGTTCGGTGTCGCCGGAGCCGCCTCAGTTACCGCCGCCTACCACTTTTGTAACTAGTATACCGCCGCCTTCAAGTTTCTCATTAAATGTACCGTTAACGCGAACAACTCCGCGACCGGTTTTCAGCCCGGTTTTTCCGTCCTCAACCGCCGCGTTCGCCCCTGCCGATTTAGCTGCGATGGACACCATTAGACGGTGGAATGTTTTGTTTAATGGCGAGTCCGATCCGCTGGCGTTCCTAGAGCGAATCGACGAGCTCCGAGAGATGTATGGTTTAAGCGAAAACCAATTACTGAGGGGAATGCCGCATTTATTACGGGATCAGGCACTCCGTTGGTTTCATTTGGGACAGTTGAACCGGGGAACGTATGAAAATTTCCGTCAAGCATTTCATGGGTGTTTTCTACCCCCGGATCATGCACACCTAGCCTGGGAAGCCGTCCGCAACCGTGTCCAGGGTACTCATGAAAAGGCGGTAAGGTATATTATTGAACTGCGTACCCTTATCCGTCGAGTGGGTGGAATAACCGAGGAACAGGAGCTTGATTTGTGCTACCGGAACATGCGGCCGATATTCATGCAGAATATTCGCCGTGCCGATTGCCATACCACCGACGAATTGCTCCTCCGTATGCGTGAGCAGGAAGTGGTCCAGGAGCGAATAGCTCAGGACGCGGCCACTAATCGCTCTCGCGAACCATCTGCCCGAGTATATTCGAGGGCGCCGCCTAATGTCCGTTTTAATATGGATCTGACGCAACCGCCGCCACCGATAAGAAGTCCTTTACCGCCCACGCCGCCCCAATCAAGAGTTAACCCCATTTCTAGCCCGTCTCGGTTCGATTCACCCCGAACCCCATTTGACCGCCCTCCCGAAATCTGCTTCCGTTGCGGCGAGACGGGACATCGTCGCAATGAGTGTCGGAATCCGCAAAAGATTTTCTGTTCCCGTTGTAAGACGGAAGGTGTGTATTCCAGGGATTGTCCTTGTGGAAACCGCTCGGGAAACTGAGTGGCAACTGTTGGATGACGAGGCCACAACAGTTGACATCCGACGAGGCCTCATTTTGTGGTATTAGCACCGACGACCGCTTATTCATCCCAATTTCCCTAAACCGAAAAATTTTCACCGCTTTAGTAGATACCGGAGCTATGGTTTCCTACATAGGTTCCTCCGTAATCAACGCTTTTCCCACTATTAAAATTGAGGACGTGCGCTGTAACACCCGGTTAGCCGATGGGTCTTCCACCCAAACCGTTGGGATGGTAAATTTTGAAGTCCGTTTTGGAAATACCGCTTCCGTCGAAAGATTTTTGTGTTTGCCGTCACTTGTCGCCGACGTAGTGCTAGGGATGGATCTTTTAAAGAAATTTCAAGTGACCGTAGATATTGTAAATAATAAAGTTTATTTTCCCGCACCTGATACTGCCGAAATTGCGGTGAGCGAGTCTTCTCACCCCAAATCCGTTGCATTTTTGTCCGAACAGTTGACGTCTGCTGAGCAAATTCAACTCACCGCGTTTCTTGACTCCGAACTAGCAGGATTTACGCGGCTAGAAGGTCCAACCACTCTAGCACAGCATAGTATCAGCTTAATCGACAAGACGCCGATTAAGCAACGATACCGATCCCAAAATCCTCGTATGCAGCAGATTGTATACGAGGAAGTTGATCGAATGTTGGCAGAAGGAGTAATTGAGCCTTCGAATAGTCCGTGGAGTTCACCCGTTGTAATTGTCCGCAAAAAGGATGGTAAACCGAGGTTTTGCATAGATTTCCGAAAAGTCAACGATGTAACCAGGAAGGATGCTTATCCGTTACCGTACATTAACGCCATCCTGGACAAATTACGTGGAGCCCGCTATATCACTACACTGGATCTAAAACAGGGTTACTGGCAGATTCCACTGTCTCCCGAAAGTAAACCAATTACCGCCTTTACCGTCGCCGGAAAAGGTTTATTCCAATTTAAAGTAATGCCGTTTGGATTACATTCCGCACCTGCAACTTTTCAGCGTCTCCTGGACCGGATAATTGGTCCCGAAATGGAGCCACATGCCTTTGCCTATTTGGACGATATAATCATCCTTGGCAAAACGTTCCAGGAGCACCTGGAAAATATCCGGGAAGTTTTCCGTCGTCTTAGACTGGCCAACTTAAAGTTAAATCCCGATAAGTGTCAGTTCTGCCGAAAATCTCTGACGTACCTTGGTCATGTAGTTACCGCCGAAGGTATTCACACCGACCCCGACAAAGTCGCATCCATCTTAGAAATTAAGCCGCCAATCAATGTTAAAACATTGCGGAGTTTTCTAGGTGTTGCTTCTTGGTACCGTCGATTTATTTCGAATTTTTCAAAACTGGTCTCGCCGCTCAATAAGCTCCTGTGTAAAGGTCAACGTTGGATCTGGGACGAATCCCATCAGAGTGCGTTTCTCTCCCTGAAGACCGCACTCACCGAAGCTCCGGTGTTAGCTTGTCCGGATTTTTCTAAGAGATTCACGTTACAAACCGATGCATCCGACTATGGTCTTGGAGCCGCATTGACGCAGAAAGTCGAGGGCCATGACCGCGTAATTGCTTACGCCAGCCGTACTCTGTCTCCCGCCGAGAAAAACTACTCCGTAACCGAGAAAGAGTGTTTGGCCATCGTGTACGGCATAGAAAAGATGCGACCGTACCTCGAACTGTATCCGTTTACCGTTGTCACCGATCACCAGTCTTTAAGATGGTTACATTCTATCAAAAGTCCGACAGGTCGTCTTGCAAGATGGAGCGTTTTCTTGCAGCAGTATGACTTTGACATCCAATTCCGTAAGGGCGTTTTGAACCGGGTGGCAGACGCCTTATCCCGACAACCGTTGCCGCATGCTTCATTTGAAGAAGATGCCGGTGAGCTGTGTACCGTGGATGTTGAAGAAGGCTGTAATTGGTACGACCGAAAAATAAAGGAAGTACAAAAAGACCCCGTTTCTTTTCCCGACTATCAGATCCGTAACAACCGTTTGTACCGTCATTTCTGGGATCACACTGATCTCAAAGAAACCGAATTTACTGAGCCATGGAAACTTTGCGTTCCTACACCGCGACGCAAAGCAGTTCTCCTAGAAACACACGACCAACCAACCGCGGGTCATTTGGGTATATCGAAAACGATCTGCAGGATAGCACAATTTTATTACTGGCCGGGAATGTTTCGTGATGTTACGAAATACGTCCGTGGCTGTGTTACCTGCCAGAGATTTAAAGCCCAACAGCAAGCCACCGCCGGAAAAATGCAACCCTCCGTCGTGTACCGTCCTTGGGAAACTATTAGTACCGATTTAGTCGGACCCTTGCCGAGATCTTCAAAGGGAAACACATGTCTAGTCGTGTTTCAAGACCGTTTTTCTAAATGGGTTCATTGTAAACCGTTGGCTAAAGCTACTGCCGGTAACATCGCCAAAGCTTTGTTTGACGAAGTTATCACCCGTTTCGGATGCCCGGATATGGTCATCAGCGATAACGGCACCCAGTTTAACAGTAAGACGTTCAGGACACTGCTAAAAGACTTGGAAATCCGTCATCGTTTTACTCCTCCGTATACACCGCAAGCCAATCCCGTGGAACGGGCGAACCGTACCCTGAAAACCATGATTGCCCAGTTTTGCAACCAGGAACACCGGAAGTGGGATCAGCAATTACCGTCGTTGATGATGGCCATAAATAGTGCGAAGCAAGACTCCACCGGTTTTACTCCCGCATTTCTCAATTTTGGTAGAGAGTTAAATTTGCCCCATGCGTTACACCGAACTCCTGCACCTGTTAACGAGGAAGAAGATGCCGCCGACGTTACCGAACCAAATGTGCTTCCGCACACTCGGCGCCTGGCCGAGTTACAAGATGTGTTCAAGTTAGTGCGCCTTAATCTTGATCGGGCGTTTACCCAGCAGAGTCGCAACTACAACCTTCGCCGAAGGGACTGGCGTTGTCATGTAGGTGATCAAGTGATGAAAAGAGAACATCACCTGTCCGATGCTCATCAGGGTTTTACCGCCAAGCTTGCTCCTAAATATTCCGGTCCTTACACCGTGGTGAAAGTTTGGTCTCCTGTTGTCTACTCTCTTAAAGATGCCCAAGGCAAACGGTTGCCTCGTGTACATGTGAAAGACCTTAAACCCGCGGTCAATAGCTCGGACTAGCTAATGATCCAAACCCACTTTGTTTCAGGACAACATTTTCCGCAACCCCTAAAAGGCGCCATCCGTTACGGGGACGTTTCCTTCCGGTCCACGATATTGGGCGTTATTTGGGCCGGGCTCCGCAACCGCCGGTTTATCCGCCAATCACGCGTCAAACACTCCGGGTACAGGTGGTTCGGGACCCAAAAGCTGAGCCTATGGCCCACCGTCTGCAGGTTCTGTTTGGGGACGAACCGGATGGGGTGAACGCAATCCCCGTACCGCGTTGTCGCCCAGAGGAGTCGCCCCGGATTATTATCCTCCAGGACGTCCTCCTGTCCGCCGAGACCGACAACAAAACCTGGGAGGGAGAAACCACGGAGGACATTTTCTCGATGGTGACCCCTCTAAACTCTCCGGTCCCGGAAGAAAGGGACGAGGAGACCCCGATGGAAGAGGTGGCTGACGATGTACCGTCCCCGGACATCTGGGTTCCCACCCGTAAGGACTTGCTGCAACTCTGCGCGGACACGCCACAGCCCTGGTCGCCAGAGATGTTGTCTGCCGCCTTACGGTTACGTCCCGTTGGATGTCCGCGGCATCAGCCGTACCGCTGCCGCTTCCGCGACGCCACCGGAAGGCGTCGCACTTTTTCCGTTCCGGGGTATCCGACATAAGGTGTTTGAAACCGTATTTGTGCTTGTTGTGGCCGTATCCGTATGTTCTGTGTCCGTCTTTTTCCCGATAAAGATTTTTCTCCGAGGTAGTCTATGTTTCATTGTTTTGTTTCAGGACTTCCGGGGATAATAATCATGAGGCCGAGGACATCCTGACGTTGGACTCCCCTGACTTGGAGTCCCTTTCCTCGGGTGGGGAAAGGGCCACCAAAACCAACGTGGAATCAGGAAGTCCCGAGCCTGGTCCTTCTACGGCGTCACCCGCTGCCACGCCACCGCAACCCACTGGTCCCGCCAAATCTAAAACCGAATTTGACTTCCGCCTTCCAAAGCCCACAGGGATAGCCGAGGTAGACGGACATACCTATCCGGAATACTGGAGGTACCTGGACAACCCCGAGTCAGTTCCAACCCCAGTCGACGGGGTGTTCCGACCAAAGTCTCCGCCGTACACACCGGAGTATCTCCATTCACGGAGATATGCTCCACCGGATTTCCCGCCGGCGCATCAGACCCTGTGGCGACTGCTATGCCATACACGGACCCCGACGGCTTGCCAGCTTCCACGGTATTACGTACCGTTTCCAGACGCCAAGCCGGCGCAGTTTCGGGAAATCGCCATCGCCCTGAAGGTGATGGGTTTTCCCCCTCGGGACGTAAGCTGTCTGATGCACCGCCAGAAGCTTTGTTTCGAGCGAACTCCGTTGCCCGTGGATCGGTCCGACCTCTGCTGGCGATGCGGAGAGATAGGCCACCGACGTACACATTGTTCCGCCCCGCCGATAGTCTTCTGCTCGAAGTGTGGGCGTCGGGGAATGTTGTCTAGCAAGTGTCGGTGCTATCCGTTTACCGTGTGGTACGAATAGTCGAGCCGCAAATCCGATCGATTTACCGTTTTATTTACTTAGTTTAGATGACCGATAAAGTTAGAAGTTGTTTTTTTTTTTTTTTTTACCGTTGTTTACTTAGACCGATAAAGTTAGAAGTTGTTATTATTATTTTTTTTATTTACCGTTGTTATTAGGGGGTGTTGTTTAATAAATTTGGGGCTTATAGAACCTATTACATTTATTTTGTTTTTCCGAACACCGCTTTATGATGTTTCCTTAAGTTTTCCTAGAATAGATTCTCGCTTGTTTTTGTTTTCCGAAGTAAGAGGGGGATGTAACGAAGCGTTTTCGTTACGCCGGTCTTTGCGCTGTTTTCCCTGAAACAAACACTGAAATTAGATTTTACCACGGTACCACTACTGTACATACTCACCGTATCTGGTAGGGCTGCCTGTCCTAGCCCATGTTTATGACAAATCCGTACGAAGGCCCGAGGAATTGTTTCGAGGTGGATTCCCGCAAACACCTAAAATGTTTGAGGTTAGGTGCGAATCACTGCTACAAACGACTATGTTTCGATACTTACCCCATTAGAGGGTGTTTCCTGCAGGAGTTGGGCGACGTCCACATCGTTTTGTTGCACTTTCCTTGCACTTACCACTACACTTAACTGCCGACCTAACTGCCTCGTTTTGTTTACGTTTGAACTGTCAACTGTATGCACCGGTCGGTTCACGAGTCAGCTGTTGCGTTTAAACTACGCGTTAATCGACCGAATCCGAATCGTTTTTAATTAGCTGTAGTAATTAAACCGTCTTGCAAATATTGCACCGATTTATCCGTTTGTTTTGTCTGAAGCAAGTTCTGGTCGAGTCAATTGGAATTTCTTCGTTTCGTAATGAGGTTTGGAACAACATCCTGACGTATGTGCACCGCAGAGGTTAATGGGATTGTTTACAACGTGTGCTACCGCGGAAGTGCAGTTAAATAGTGCATCATGGGTAATTTTGTGTTTAAATGTGCGCCAGTGTCGGTTGTGTTTGTTCGCGCGGAAATTCGAATTGTCTTCGAATTTGGGGTAGCAGATTCGGCACCAGAAGTTTGGGATCGGTTTCTCCTTCTCATCCACCGAAGAACAATGAGTTTTTGCATGTATTTTATTCAATAAATAGGTCAGGAGCTCATTATTTCAGTCTCTTTTCCTGTGCCACTGAAGCAAACCAGTAGTATCGCGATTACCAGTTCAAACCGTATTTTTTGACCAACTTCAATAAATTATGCAGTAAGTCTTTGTTAATTTTATTTTGGTGCAAGTCTCTTGTGTTTTTGTCATTCCGGTACCGCAGTTTTCTGCACAAAGGTCTTCTGGGGATTGGGTCGAGTGCAAACCGGCAATTTTCCGTCGACCTCGTTTAGGCTTAGCGTGTCACGTAATTGGTGGCTGGGTTCTATGAGACAGTTTCTGATCTTTTGGCTCGAGTGCAAACCACCAAATTTTCTATGAACACGTTTCTAACGAATCCCAGCTATTCCTGGTGCACGCCGCCGTTTTGTTTTAAAATAACGACAATAGTCCGAATTAGAGACCACACTTTCACCAAAGTAAAATAACCGTTCTGTTTCTGTAAACCGTTTTCCGCTCGTTCTCGTGAGCATTACTATTAATTGTAAACCGTTCAAATATGTAATAAAGTTTATTTAACCGAGTTTTCTGTGTGCGTTTCCAAATTTTACCTGTTACTCCGACTGAATCCGCTACCCAATCGAGAGCAAACTCGTTAAAAACTGGCGCCCGAGCAATTTTCAGAAATTCCGGAAAACAGCGTCACAAATTGGCGCCCGAGCAATTTTCAGAAATTCCGGAAAACAGCGTCACAAACTCGACGCAAGCGACAGGTCTAGCGCAGAAAATGCATTTGAAATTGTGTTAAGGCTTGTTGGTGACCCTGTATTGAGTAATACCAAGTCATCTCTTTCCAGCCAGCGTTCGATCAAACGTCCCCTTGTATCGATATCACTAGATCCCCATAGGGGACTGTGAGCGTTAAAGTCTCCTACCACCAGAAAGGGATCAGTTAGTTGACTTACAATATGGTTCAGGTCTTCAATACTCCAGTTATATTCGGGTAAGTATATGTTACATATTGTTATTGGCATTGGCCGGTTCAGACGTACCGCTACCACCTGTAAGCTACTATTAATTGTTATAGTATCATATTGAACATCACTTCTCAATAGTATAGCAACACCACCGCATGCTCTCTCTCGATATATTGCATCTTTCCTCTCTGCATTATATCCCCGTAATGCGTATGGCTGGCCTGTTCGAAGATGTGTTTCCTGCAAGCAGAGACACATAGGGGTATGTTCCTGTATGAGCAGTTTTATGTCACAGTGCTTATCTACGCAGCCTCTACAGTTCCATTGGATAATTTTATTGTAGTTCATGTTTTAATTTATTTATTTAATCCAAGATATAAATAAGTCGAATACAGAAACAACATAAATAGTTAAATGTAATAAATAAATAAATAAATATATATATATATATATAATAATACAGACAAATATGACAAATATACAAATATACAAATATGTAAAGATAGTACAAATACAAGGGTAAAAGTAAAATAGTAAATAGTAAAAAGATTATTAGATTTCGATTATCACAAGTTATCACAGAGAGTTCGGTTATCACAGATGTCTTAACTAGGTCGGGTCTATCGTGTCTTTAGGCTTTCTGACCTTCCCCTTCGGCCACCAAACCTTATTTTTTTTTCGAGTGGAGGCCTCCCCAGCATTCGAAGATGATTCATGGAATTCATCCCCGGATGACGATTCAAGGCCCCTATCACGTTTTTTTATATCTGATGTAGATTGTTCTACATCAGGTGCAACATTTCCCTTACTGGCAGCTCTAGGAGCACCAGGGCGGAGAAATCTTGGGGTTTCCTTTAGTACAAAAACAGATTTTAATGCACTAACAAGTGCGGGTATAAGCTCTTTGACTAGACTATCATAATTAACTTTGCTTTCTTTAGCAGGTATATTTGCTACCTTGGCGTAACTAGATGAAAATTTTGGGGTAGTACCAACTACTTTAGTTTTGGCTTCATAATACGATAGATTTTCTTTAACTTTCATTTCTTGAATTGCAGTTTCTTGTTTGTAAGTTGGGCAGTTTCTTGAGCGTGCACTGTGTTCACCATTGCAATTGATGCATTTATAGCTATCACATGGACTTTCTTTGTGCATTGGTTTACCACACTCACATATTTCTATGTTTATACACCTAGTAGACGTATGTCCAAATCGCTGGCATTTAAAACATCTAAGCGGTGGCGGTACATAATGGCGAACAGGGAGTGAATAGAATGCAGCAAATACTTTGTTGGGCAATTTAGTTGTATTAAAGGTTAAGATATGTGTTGGGGTGTCAACCAACTGGTCGTCAACACGTTTCTTAATACGCCTCACAGCTGTTACACCTTGTGGTCTTAACTCTTCAACGATTTCTTCTTCGGTACATATAAGAATGTCTTTACATACAATTACACCTCGAACCGTATTAAGATTATTGTGTGGTGTAATAGTAATACCAAAATTCAGTAGATTTTCCAATTTTTGCAGTTTAGCTGATTGGGCAGCAGAAGCAGTTTCCAGTAACAATCCATCTTTAGTTTTCTTTGTTTGTTTCAGATCTCCAACTAAGCCAAACAGCGACTTATGCAGTAAGAAAGGGTTAACTTTATAAAAGTTATCCCCATCGGTACGTTTTACGACCAAGAACCGAGGTTGAGGCCCCTTTTCCTGGTTCGTAATTAGCTGGGTTGATTGAGGAGAACCCACTCCTTGGTTTTTTTGGATGATATTTGTCATATTGATCCCACGAGTACCTAGGAAATACAAGTCACCTACAGCAGAGCCTGGATACAGCAGGAAGGCTAAATTACATCCAGAGGTCGCCATGTATCTGGAGGGCATCGTTCATGACTCAAACTACGCGGAGCCATTCATCTCCTGGGCACGATTGCTTCCACCACGAGATTGCGGGGTATTCTTAGTTTCCCCGAGGCTACTTAATTCACCACAGGTACTACAAGCCTCCCCACCACGACAAGGTGATACCCTTGGGGAGGTATTATTATTATTATTATTATTATTATTATTATTATTATTATTATTATTATTATTATTATTATTATTATTATTATTATTATTATTATTATTATTATTATTATTATTATTATTATTATTATTATATTATTATTATTATTATTATTATTATATTATTATTATTATTATTATTATTATTATTATTATTATTATTATATTATATTATTATTATATTATTATTATTATTATTATTATTATTATTATTATTATTATTGTTTTTTTTTTTGTTTTTAGTAGGCGGTGGAAAATCTTCAAAAGACACCAAAATGGTAGTGTCGGATTTCTACCGACTAAAAACCACCCCCTAAAAGCTTCGACTACTAAGGTCATTAGCTTTATATAAAGTTATTTTAAATAATAAATAAGTTTCAGCGATTAATATCACAGGTAAGTATCACAGGTAGGTATCATAGTTTAAAGCTCGTTATAGAGTTCAATTTCTTTCAAAAAGTTAATGGTGTTGATAATAGTTTCTTCATTATTTAGGTTTCTTTCAATGCGATGCTGTATTTTGTGCTTACATCTAGAGGCACGGTACTTTGGACATTCGCATAAAATATGTATTATGGTTAAATCAACCTGGCATTCTTCGCAGCTAGGTTTATCTTCGCCATTCAGCAGGTGCTGGTGAGTAAGTGTTGTGTGTCCTGTTTTTAATCTGTGTATTTTGACCGCATTCTCTCTGATAACATTCATAATTTCATACCCGTACTTCACTTCTGGTTTTATCAATGCAAGTTGTGTATTCCTCTGATTCCACTGCATTTGCCATTTAGTCAGAATTTTTTCTTTTATTTTGTTTTTAAATTGTGTTTTAAATTCTGTTTGAGACTTATTATCGGGGAAGTCAAGTGCTAGAACTTCTGGAAGTTGAATATCAACATCTTGGAGAAGTATGCTAGCGCGTATTCCAAGTGGTCGGGTTATAGTTGGGCGTCTCGAATATTCGTCCCATTCTCTGAAGAGAATATCGTAATTTGGATGATCTCGGTTCAGTTTTATTTGAAGCAGATATGATATTATCAGCTGGTTTCTTCTTAACTCCATAGGCGGTAGGCCCGACAAACAATAGAGGCTATCTAATGGTGTTGTGGGAAAAGCTCCTAGACAGTATCTTATTCCTAGATGATGAATGCGGTTTAACTTTTTAAGAACACTTTCCCGGGCTGACGAATATGCCATGCACCCATAGTCCATTCGTGACAGGATCAAGGACTGGTAAATACCAATGAGAGTTTTGGTATTTGCTCCCCACTTAGTGTGAGACAGCACTTTGATTATATTCATAGTTACTCGACATTTATTTTCAAGTGTGGTTATATAATCCACCCATGTAAGTTTCCTATCAAATATTAGTCCCAGGAATTTTACCGTATCAACACAGGCAATTGCCTGGTTGTTTAGGTAGAGGACCGGGTCATAATGTGGCTTCCTTAGTCTGCAAAAATGGACGCATTGCGTTTTCTCTATCGCAAACTGAAAGCCCACTTTTGCTGCATTTCTGGATAGTTTATTTATTGCGGTTTGCATTATTCTTGTCGCTGCGCCAACTGTTTTTCCGGTGACAATAAAACTGATATCATCAACATAGAGACATTTGCATACCACATCTTCAACGTTTTTTGCTATTTCGTTAATAGCAATGGCAAAGAGTGTGCAGCTCAAAGTTGATCCTTGCGGAACTCCGTTCTCTAAGATTTTAGCAGTCGAGAATGAGCTTCCCAATCGTACTCTAAAGTACCTATTTTTCAGAAAAGCCTGGATTAGTTTGGCTATATTTCCCCTTACGCCATACTTATAAAGCTTTTTAATTATACCATGCCTCCATGCCATGTCGTAGGCTCCTTTGATGTCAAAGAAAACCGCTATTGCATGTTCCCTTTTCCTGAAAGCTTCCTGCACAGCATTTTCTAATAGGACAAGGTGGTCGGTAGTAGACCGGCCTCTTCTAAAGCCTGCCTGATATGGTACTAATATTTTCTTTTCTTCTAGGTAATCCTGAAGTCGACTATTTATCATCCGTTCCATTATTTTACCCATTGTGCATGTCAGACTAATGGGTCTATAGCTGCTAGGCAGTGTGGCTTCTTTTTTCGGCTTTTTTATCGGCACTATTATTGCTTCCTTCCATTCCTTTGGATATGTGGCTTCTTTCAGCAGCTGGTTAAAAAGTGTTAGCATAGCTTCTTTCATTTCAGGGGTAACATGTTTAAGCATTTCGTTAGATACCTGATCCACACCAGGCGATGAAAGTTTGGCTCTCGATAGAGCAGACTCCAGCTCCTCAGTTGTAAAAGGTAAGTTATATTGCATAGTTTCTGTCGTGTCAAAATTAATATAGATTTCTTCTTTTTCAGGAAGTTTTTCTTGGAAATCTCTACTGTAGTTTGCTGTGCTACTCACACTTGCAAAGTGTACTGCAAGTGATTCTACAATTTCTTCTGGATTTTCAGTTACAATTCCTTGACTTGTCTGGATGCATGTAAGTGTTGGTCTAGTATTTTTACCCTGAATTGCTTTTATTTTTCTCCAAATCTCTCTTACGTCAGAATCAGGCGTAATTGTTGAGGTGTATTTATACCATGAATTTTTCTTACTTTCAAGAATGACACATTTGCATTCCGCACGGGCTTGTTTAAAAGCCACTAGGTTTAGAGTGGTAGGATGTCTCCTAAACTTATGGAAGTGTTTCTTTTTTTCTTTTATAGCATTTTGAACTTCGGGACACCACCATGGGACAAACCGTTTAACTGGTTTAGTTTTGGTTAGTGGGATACTTTTCTTTGCAGCTTTGATTATTGAGCATGTAACTGTTTCTACATTTATAACTTCAGGAGGGTGCAGATTCTTCGTAAAGAGAGCCCAGTCAGCCCTAGCTGAGTTATATCTTTTCGCCACCGATCGAACAGAGATTGGCATATCAGTTTGTATTATGATTGGAAAGTGATCGCTGTTGTGCAGGCTGTCTGCTGGATACCATGTTAGTTGAATAGCCAGGCACTTTGAAGCTAGCGACAGGTCTATTGCGGAGAATGTATTTGAAATAGTATTGAAGCTTGTTGGTGATCCTGTATTCAATAGCACCAAGTCTTCTCGTTCCAGCCATCGCTTGATCTGGTGTCCTCTTGTATTGGTACTAGTAGACCCCCAGAGGGGACTGTGCGCATTAAAGTCTCCTACTAATAGAAATGGTGCGGCTAATTGGCTAACAATATGGTTCAAGTCGTCTATACTCCAGTTATATTCAGGCAGATATATGTTACATATAGTTATTTGTGTCGGCCGGTTTAGACGTACAGCTACAGCCTGTAATCCACTATTAACTGTTATCTTGGTGTACTGCACGTCACTTCTTACTAAGATAGCAACGCCACCGCTTGCTCTTTGTCTGTTTGTTGTATCTTTTCTTTCGGTATTATATCCCCTAAGTGCATATGGTTGTTCGGTTCTAAGATGTGTTTCTTGTAAGCAGAGACACATAGGATTATGTTCTTGTATAATTAATTTTATGTCGCAGTATTTATCTACACATCCTCTACAGTTCCATTGTATAAATTTATTATAGGTCATGTTTTTGATTAGTTTCATATATAAACTTTTTTAAACCAAATACATAAACAGATATATCAAAAGTAAGATTAGTAGATATAATAGGGAACATTTAGACTTAGGTAAAAACAAATAGATAAGTAATTTAACAAATAGGTAACTATATAAAATAAACGAATAAATAAATAAATAGATTAAATAAATTAATTAATAAATAGATAAATAAATAAATAATTTAATGGACAATATATACAACAATGACTAGGAAGTTTGAGTATTAAAATTATCACAGATACTGACTAGTTCGGTTCTTTAGGGGGCTTTCTGGGCTTACCTTTCGGCCACCCTTTCCCTTTCTTTTTTGTTTGGGAGGAGGATTCCCCAGCGTTTGATGACACCTCGTTGCGCTCATCTTCAGATGTCGTTTCGGTGTCCCTGTCTCGTTTTCTTGAATCTGAAGTGGATCTAACACGAAGTTTATTATTTTCAACATTGTCCTTCCTTGCAGCTCTAGGAGCAGCGGGACGGACATATGTTGAAGTTGCCTTTTCAACAAACACAGATTTGAATGCACTAACTAGTGCGGGTATTAGCTCTTTCACAAGGCTTTCATAATTTGTTTTACTTTCTTTTCCACTCGAATTGGTTGCTCGGGCATAAGTAGTCGGAAATTTGGAAGTAACACCAACAACTTTATTTTTGGCTTGGTAGTACGATATGTTTTCTTTCACTTTAATTTCTTGGATGGCTGTTTCTTCTTTAAAAACTGGGCAGCTTCGTGACCGTGCACTATGGTCACCATCGCAGTTGATGCATTTGGGTTTATCACAGGGGTTTCCTTCGTGCATTGGTTTACCACAGGCACAAATTTGATCGTTTGTGCACCTGACAGAAGTATGTCCAAATCGCTGGCATCTGAAGCATCTTAATGGAGGAGGTACATACAGGCGAACTGGCAAAGAATAAAATGCTACGAATACTTTGCTTGGCAGTTTTGTAGTGTTAAACGTTAGAATGTGTGATGGGGTGTCAACCAACTGGTTGTCAACACGTTTCTTAATCCGTTTGACAGCTGTTACACCTTGTGGTTCAAGTTCTTTAGCGATTTCCTCTTCAGTACATAACAATATATCCTTACATACGATCACCCCTCGAACCGAGTTAAGGCTATTATGAGGTGTAATAGTAATGTCAAATTGCAATAGTGTAGCAAGTGTTTGTAGTTTTGCTGATTGTGCAGCAGAGCTAGTTTCAAGTAGCAATCCCTCTTTAGTCTTTTTTGTTTGTTTCAAGTCTCCAATCAATCCAAATAGCGCCTTTTGCAAAAAGAATGGATTAACTTTATAGAAGTTTTCTCCATCATTTCGTTTAACGACCAAGAACCGAGGTTGAGGCCCCTTTTCCTGGTTCGTATTTAGTTGGGTTAGTTGAGGAGTACCCACTCCTTGGTTTTTTAGAATAGTATTTGTCATAATAGTCCCACGAGTATCCTAGGAAATAAAAGTCACCTACAGCAGAGCCTGGATACAGCAGGAAGGCTAAATGCAACCAGAGATCGCCAGGTATCTGGAGGGCATCGTTCAAGACCCAACTTCGCGGGGCCATTCATCTCCTGGGCACGATTGCTTCCACCACGAGATTGCGGGGTATTCTTAGTTTCCCCGGGGCTACTCAATTCACCACAGGTACTACAAGCCTCCCCACCACGACAAGGTGATACCCTTGGGGAGGTATTATTATTATTATTATTATTATTATTATTATTATTATTATTATTATTATTATTATTATTATTATTATTATTATTATTATTATTATTATTATTATTATTATTATTATTATTATTATTATTATTATTATTATTATTATTATTATTATTATTATTATTATTATTATTATTATTATTATTATTATTATTATTATTATTATTATTATTATTATTATTATTATTATTATTATTATTATTATTATTATTATTATTATTATTATTATTATTATTATTATTATTATTATTATTATTATTATTATTATTATTATTATTATTATTATTATTATTTTTTTTTTTTTTTTTTTTTTTTTTTTTTTTTTTTTTTTGTATCGGGTGGTGGAAAATCTTCAAAAGACACCATAAAGGTAGTGTCGGATTTCTACCGACTAAAAACCACCCCCTAGGGAGCATCGGCTACTAAGGCCATTAGCTTTTATCGCGTATAATTTAGTTAATAATTATAGGTAAATATCAGAAGTTACTATCACAAGTAAGTATCAGATATAAATATCACAGGTAAGTATCGGATGTAAAAATCACTTTTAAGTATCACGGTTTTGTATCAGAAAAAGTATCGTAGTTTAAAGTTCTTTATATACTTTAATATCTTTTAAAAAGTTTAAAGTACTTATAATGTTTTCTTTTTCTTTTAGGTTTTCTTCGATGGTAGGCCGTATTTTGTGTGTACGTCTTGGCGTACAGTATTTTGGGCATTCGCATATTATATGTGCTATGGTCAAATCAACCTGGCAGTCGTCACAGCTTGGTTTATCCTCGCCACTCAGCAAATACTGATGAGTAAGTGTTGTGTGTCCTGTTTTTATTCTATGGATTTTGACCGCATTTTCCCGAGTAACATCCATGTTTTCGTACCCATACTTGACTTCGTGTATGACTAATGCAAGTTGTGTATTTTTTGTACTCCATTGATTTTGCCATTTCATTAAAACTTTTTGTTTTATTGTGTTTTTGAATCTTGTTTTGAATTCTGTTTTAGACTTATCGTCTAGATAATCATTTACTAAGACTTCTGGAATTTGGGTGTCGACATCTTGAAGAAACTCGCTTGCACGTACTCCAAGTGGTCGAGTTATAGTTGCACGTCTCTGATATTCATCTCTTTCCAGAAAAAGAAATTTATTATTTGGATGATACACGTTCAGTCTAACTTGAGTCATGTACGATATCATAAGCTGTTTTCTTCTTAGGTCTAAAGGAGGTAAGCCGGACAGGCAATAGAGGCTATCTACGGGTGTTGTCGGAAAAGCTCCTAAGCAGTATCTTATACCTAAAAGATGGATGCAATTAAGCTTTTGGAGCACACTTTGCCGGGCGGAAGAGTATGCCATGCAACCGTAATCCATTCGTGACAAAACTAGAGCCTGGTAAATACTAAGGAGGCTTTTTGTATTAGCTCCCCACTGAGTGTGCGCTAACACTTTAATGATGTTCATGGTTGCTCTACATCTATCCTCCAACGAGTTAATATGATCTAGCCATGTGAGTTTCCTATCCAATAGTAGTCCCAAAAATTTGACTTTATCAGCACATAAAATTGTTTTGCCATTTAGGTACATCACAGGGTCATAATGAGGTTTTCTTAACCTACAGAAATGCACGCATTGTGTTTTTTCTGTAGAAAACTGAAAACCCACTTTTGCTGCATTTTTTGATAATTTATCTATTGCAGCTTGCATTATTTTTGAGGCAGCTCCTACAGTTTTGTCTGCGACGATAAAACAAACATCATCAACGTAGAGACATTTTGTAACTTTTTCATCCACATTTTTGGCTATCTCGTTTATAGCGATAGCAAAAAGAGTACAGCTTAGAGTTGAGCCTTGAGGGACTCCGTTCTCCAAAATTTTAGCATTTGAATATGAGTTACTCACTCGCACCTTGAAACGTCTATTTTTAAGGAAGGACTGAATCATTAGGGCAATATTGCCCCTTAGACCATATTTGTGTAGTTTTTGTAGTATACCATGTCTCCATGCCATGTCATATGCTCCTTTGATGTCAAAGAAGACTGCGATTGCATGCTCCCGTTTCCTAAATGTTTCTTGCACAAAATTTTCTAGCAATACCAGATGATCAGCTGTAGATCGGCCTTTTCTGAAACCTGATTGATACGGCACTAATCTTTGTTTCTCTTCTAGATAGTCCTGCAGTCGAGTATTAATCATGCGTTCTATTTTACCAATAGAGCATGTAAGGCTAATAGGTCTGTAACTACTAGCCAACGTGGCTTCTTTTTTTGGTTTTTTTATAGGTATAATTATAGCTTCTTTCCAGTCCTCTGGGTAGGTACCTTTGTTTAGCAGGTTGTTAAAAAGTATTAGCAGAGCTTCTTTCATATCAGGAGTGATATGTTTTAGCATTTCGTTAGACACCATATCCATGCCAGGGGATGTAAGTTTGGCACCTAATATAGCACGCTCCAACTCTTCCATGTTAAAGGGTATATTATATTGCTTTATTTCTGTCGTTTTAAAATTAACATAATTTCGTTCTTTTTCAGCAATGGTTTCTTGGAAAACTTTATCGTAGTTTGCAGTGCTACTAACACTTGCATAGTAAACTGCAAGAGTTTCTGCAATTTCTTCTGGATTTTCTGTCGTCAGCCCTGAGCTTGTTTGGATACAGGTAAGTGGTTGTTTAGTGTGTTTACCCTGTATTGATTTTATTTTTTTCCATATCTCTTTTACATCGGATTCAGGCGTAATTGTAGAGGTGTAATTATTCCAAGAATTTTTCTTGCTTTCAACTAAAACTTTTTTACACTCTAGTCGAGCTCGCTTAAACGCTACTAGGTTTTCTGTGGTAGGAAATCTTTGAAATATGTTGAATTTTTTCTTTTTTTCTTTTATAGAGTTTTTAACTTCAGGGCTCCACCATGGGACATAACGTTTAACTGGTTTTGCTTTGGTAAGTGGAATACTCTTTTTTGCAGCGTTAATTATTGCGGTTGTAATTGTTTTAACATTTATAATTTTAGGAGGGTGTAAAGTCTCCGCAAACCTGACCCAGTCAGCCTTAGCTGTGTTATATCTTTTTACTGCAGATTGAGCAGTAATTGGTATATCAGTTTTTATAAAAATTGGAAAGTGATCACTGTTGTGTAGATTGTCTGCCGTGTACCAAGTCAGTTGACTAGCCAGGCAGCTTGAGGCAATCGACAGATCTATCGCAGCAAAATTGTTGGAAATAGTGTTAAAGCTTGTTGGAGATCCTGTGTTGAGTAACACTAAATCATCTCTTTCCAACCAGCGTTTAATTTGTCGTCCCCTTGTATCGGTAGAAGTAGATCCCCAGAGTGGGCAGTGAGCATTAAAGTCTCCTACTACTACATAGGGTTTAGGTAATTGGTTTAAAATATGGTTTAGGTCTTCTATGCTCCAGTCGTATTGTGGCAAGTATATATTACATAAAGTAACTTCAATAGGTCGGATAAGTCGTATTGCGACCACCTGTAGCCCAGAGTTGACCGTTACGAAGTTATAATACACATCTTTTCTCACTAGTATAGCAACGCCTCCACTAGCTCTGTACGGCGCATCTTTTCTTTCTAGGTTATAATCACGAATTGCATATGATTGTCCTATACTGAAATGTGTCTCTTGCAGGCAAATACACATAGGAGTAGATTCTTGAATTAGAATTTTGATGTCGCAGTATTTATCAATAAAACCTCTACAGTTCCACTGAATAATGCTATTATTAGCCATTTTGAAGTGTTTTTAAAGTATAGATTACAAAAGAAAGTATGTGAACAGATAAAATTAAAAATACATAGACAAATAAATAAATAGATAAATAAATAAATAAATATATAATATAAAAAGGATAAATAAATAATATATATATATATATATATATAAATAAAATGACTAGAATGTTTAATTATCACAGATATTGACTAGATTGGTTTTTCAGGTGGTTTTCTGGGCCTCCCCTTTGGCCAACCTTTTCTTTTCTTTGTCTCTTTTTTTGTTTTGTCATCGCCGGCATTTGGCGATGAGTCGGAGACTTCGTCATCTTCAGATGTCGTTTCATCGCTCCTATCACGCTTTCGATCTGTTTCTGATGCAGGTTTGTTTACTCTTACAGCCGTAGGAGCAGCCGGGCGGACAAACGTGCTTTCGTTCAAAACAAAAACAGATTTTAAGGCACTTATTAGTGCGGGTATTAGTTCCTTGACTAAACTATCGTTATTAAATTTGTTTTCTTTGGCAACATTAGCGTAGGTAGACGTAGGCTTTGGGGTGACATTTACAATTCTATTTTTGGCTTCATAGTAGCTTAAATTTTCTTTTATTTTTATGTCTTGGATGGCAGATTCTTGCTTGAAAACAGGGCAGATTTTGGATCGTGCACTATGGTCTCCTTTGCAATTAATGCATTTATTGCCATCACAAAGGTTTCCTTCATGTTTCGGTTTTCCACAGGCACATATTGGCTCATACGTGCACCTTGTAGATGTATGTCCAAAGCGCTGACATCTAAAGCATCTTAGTGGGGGCGGTATATATAGACGGACAGGAAGTGAGTAAAACGCAGCAAATACTTTGTTCGGAAGTTTTGGGGTATTAAACGTGAGAATGTGAGTTGGAGTGTCGACCAACTGTCCTCCCACGTACTTTTTAATACGTCTGACCTCAATTACACCTTGTGGTGCTAGTTCTTGTAATATTTCGTTTTCGGTGCATATTAATATGTCTTTACATACAATAACACCTCGGGTTGTATTTAAGCTTGCATGAGCTGTGACAGTGACATCCAGATCAACCAATTTCGTTATTTTTTGTAACTTTGCGGATTGTGCAGCAGACTTTGTTTCAAGCAGCAATCCATCCTTAATTTTCTTTGTTTGTTTTAGTTCTCCAATCATACCAAACAGCGTCTTATGCAATAAGAACGGACTAACTTTATAAAAAGTATCTCCGTCGTTTCTTTTTACGATCAAGAACCGAGGTTGTGGCCCCTTTTCTTGATTCGCAAGTAGTTGGGTTTTTTGAGGAGGACCCTCTCCTTGATTTTTAGAATCAACATTATTCATATTGTTCCCACGAGTAGCCTAGGAAATAGAAAGTCATCTACAGCAGAGCCTGGGTACCGCAGAAAGGCTAAAATACAACCAGATTTCGCCATATGTCTGGAGGGCATCGTTTAAGACCCAACTTCGCGGGGCCATTCATCTCCTGGGCACGATTGCTTCCACCACGAGATTGCGGGATATTATTATTATTATTATTATTATTATTATTATTATTATTATTATTATTATTATTATTATTATTATTATTATTATTATTATTATTATTATTATTATTATTATTATTATTATTATTATTATTATTATTATTATTATTATTATTATTATTATTATTATTATTATTATTATTATTATTATTATTATTATTATTATTATTATTATTATTATTATTATTATTATTATTATTATTATTATTATTATTATTATTATTATTATTATTATTATTATTATTATTATTATTATTATTATTGTTCTGTACGTTCGTTTTCGTTTTGTTTTAATTCATTTATTGTAAAAAGACAGAGAGACATAGATTTTTTGCTTTAACATTCTTAGTTTCGAGAAGCGGCGAATTTTGTGTTTTTGCACTGTTTTTGGCGTTCGAGCGTTCACGATCGTGGCCAGCGGAGCCGCTCTCCCGCTTCGACCGTTAACGTTCCGCAGTTCGCTTTTGCTATTCGAATACGCGCCGTATTACTCTCAACTCTTTTCGCTTTTTATGCATTTCGCTGTATTTTTCCTGCATTTGCTCATTCGCTTTTCCTTTTCCTTCGTTTTTCGCTTCGCTTTTCCTTCCCTTTCGCTTTCGCATCCTGCTTCGCTTTTCATCTTTGTACCACCAGGACGAGGATTCACCATCATCAACCTCAACGACAACAGCAACCACAAGGTAAGTGCATTTTCACTGTTCGCCGTTTTCCTCTTTTTGCTTATTTTAATTTGGTGCGAAACCGATTGAACTTCGCATTAACATTTTGGTCCTTCGAGCCGGATTTTCCGGTACTGGCAGTTCTATCGTTTTCGTACCATTTTCTCTCTCTCTCTCTCTCTGTCGATTATTAATTGAATTAATTGTTTCGCTTGACTTTATCAAAAGTCCATTTTGTTTCGGTTGTTTTACGCATTTATTCTGGTGCGGGTTTTTTAGCGTCGCTTTACAGCAGTTTTTTGTCGCTCGCACTGTGTGTCGGTTTCTGACCTTGATCTATTTCGTCGATTTTTGCCTAGATTTTATTTCTGTCTCTTTCGATTTTTTAACTGTCTCTCTCGTTGAGTTAAAATTCGCTTTCGTTTTTAATTTTCGCAATTTCTCTGCCTACTTTTTTTGAAAATTTGCTTTCGTTTTATTCGCTTTCATTTTAATTTTCGCTTTTTCTCTGTCGATTTTTCTAAAAACTTTCGTTTTTTACGCATTCGTTTTTGATTTTTGCTTTTCTGTGTCGCTTTTCGAAAACTCGCTTTCGTTTTTTACGCTTTCGTTCCTAAACTTTCAATTTATTTTTTCGTGTCGACTTGTTGATTACTATGGCCGCCGCCGCTGCTAAATTGAAACAAGCAATTGCGCTTCGTGAAGATGTCATCTCGCGTTTATCGGAGCTAAGACGCGCTGCGGAACAAGCCCACAGCGAGGAAGAAGCGTATGAATTTTTGTACCTTGAGTTCAAAACCAGATATGTTCACATCGACGGTATGTTTGACGAGTTTACTCAACTCCAGGGTACCATTTTGACTGCGATGGCTACCATCGAGGGCGCCGATTTGAAGGAACAAATGAAAGTTCGGGAATTGTTTTATGATTCGTACTATCGAATTAAGGCCGTGTATAGTGATTTATTTGACGGGATTTCGGCCCAAGTGACTACGCCAGACAGTACGTTGGCTAAGAGTCAGGTGAGGCTGCCGCGCTTAGAGTTACCTAAGTTTAATGGGGATCTCCGTAAATGGAAACCTTTTGTCGATATGTATACCGCTACTATTCATGAAAACGCCGCGCTGTCAAATGTCGAAAAATTCAACTTCCTAACTTCATGTCTCGAAGATGCTCCATTGTCGTTGTTGGAATGCATTCCCAAATCGCACGATAATTATCCGATCGCGTTTGATACCTTGTTGAAAAGATTTGACAATAAACGTTTATTAGCTTCGTCACATTGGAAAGCCATAGATAGCGCACCAACTCTTTCGAATTGCCAGCCTTCCGCTCAGTCGCTTCGTGCGCTTATAAATATTTTTTTGGAGAACTTAGCAGCTCTGAAAAATCTCGGTTTTGCTTGCGATCAATGGGACTTTATCATGTTCCAAATGTTGATGAAACGGCTTGACACAGAAAGTATGACACGTTTCGAACTCACAATAGGTTCTACTGTTAGTTCCTCGGAAATGCCGACGTTTGCGTCGCTCATGGCCTTCGTCTCACAACAATGCAGCGCACTTGAGAATGTGAATGACGCTGCTACACCTTCGATTCGCAAACCTTCTAATGTGGTTCGCAACGCTTCTTCTTCGGTTTCTCGTTCCGTTTTGCCTAAACGCGGTTCTTCGTTTTTCGTGAAAACTAACAATTCTTGTTCGCTTTGTAATTCCGATCATTTAGTCTACAAGTGCAATGCATTCCTTGCCAAAACTCCGCAAGATCGCTATAGTGTGGCCAAACAGCAGAAGTGGTGTTTGAATTGTTTAGGGTCAAAACATCAATCAAAAGACTGTAAGTCTACTGGATGTCGGATATGTTCGCAACGACATCACACGTTGTTACATTTCCAGACCGATCGACCTGATAATTCGCTTCCCTCTACTAGTTCCGCGCCGTCTTCGGACCATCCTTCGAATTCTCATCAGGTTACTTCGTTTACTACGATGATTCCTGCCAAGTCTACGGTCTTGTTGTCGACCGCTGTTGTTGAAATACGGAATTCCAACGGTGTCTTTGAGCCTGTGCGTGTACTGTTGGATAATGCTAGTCAGGCAAATTTCATTTCCGAAAGTTGCGTTTCTCGTTTAGGTCTATCAAAATATTCGCTATCGTTTTGCATCAGTGGATTAGATCAAATGAGTTCCAAATCTTCGTCTGGCATAACTTGTACTTATCGCTCTCGGTATGCACCGCGCCGGGAATGTTGTCTAGAGGCCGTTGTTATTCCCAAGATTTGTGGGGATATGCCGAATATGTCGTTTTCTCCGCCGCCGTGGCCGCATCTGTCAAATATTAACCTAGCTGATCCTGAGTATCACGTTTCACGAACCATCGACATGTTGATGGGGGTTGAACTTTTCGCGCATATTATGACAGACGGCCGATTGAAAGGTAAAACAGAGGAACCAATTGCCTGGAACACGACCCTCGGATGGATTCTAATGGGAAAAATTAATCTCCACTCCAACTCTGCTTCGCCATCTATAAATACCTTTTGTTCGTTAGTATCGGAACCTTCGCTTGATTTGGTTGTCAAGAAATTTTGGGAGATAGAAGAGATCGCGCTGCCACCACCCGCTTGTCCAGACGAAGTTCGCGCTGAGACAATTTTCGCTAACAATTACTTTCGTCAAGCGTCCGGACGTTATGTCGTCCCATTACCATTTAAGGCAGAACCTCCTGCCTTTTTAGATTCAAAGATTATTGCCCAACGTCGACTAAATGCGCTGGAAAAACGGTTAAATAGGGAACCTTCGATTAAACAGCAATATCATGATTTCATGGAAGACTATCGTGACTCTGGACATATGCATTTGCTTGTCGAATCGAATGACACTCCTTTTTCGTATTACATTCCGCATCACTGTGTGATAAAAACGGGCATTATTGAATCTAAATTGCGTGTGGTCTTTGATGCTTCGGCAAAAACTTCGGAACAATTTTCTTTAAATGATTCGCTTTTGGTAGGTCCCAAACTTCAACCAGACATTGCAACGTTGCTTTGTCGTTTTCGTTTTTTCCCTGTCGTTTTTACCGCTGATGTCCGTCAAATGTATCGGCAAATTTTGGTCTCAGAACAGCATCGAATGTATCAGAGGATTTTATGGAGATTTTCCTCAACAGAACCGATTCAAACATATCAGCTGAATACAGTTACGTATGGCGTTTCATCCGCTCCGTTTTTAGCCCTTCGAACAATAATACAACTGGCGATGGATGGAAAAGATCGTTTTCCTTTAGCGTCCTCAGTGCTATTATCAGACGTATACGTGGACGACATTGTAACCGGCTGCAATTCTATCGAAGAAGCTTTAACGCTGCGCCATCAGTTGACTCAACTTTTGCAAACTGGTGGATTTGAGCTTCGCAAATGGGCTAGTAATCACCCTGATGTTTTGAATAATCTTGACAAAACTCATTGTCAAATCGACCCGCTTTCGTTTGATTCCGACGAACAACAAATAGTTAAAATTTTAGGTTTGCAGTGGAATTCAAATCTAGATTGTTTCACATACAAAGTGCAGCCTTTAGATCGCCCCTGTACCAAACGAACTCTTTTGTCAGAACTCGCTCGTATTTTCGATCCTATTGGATTTCTCGCCCCTCTTACGTTCTGTGCAAAGGTTCTAATACAGCGCTTGTGGGCTTTGAATTTAAGTTGGGATGAACAACCTCCTTCTGAGATCGTTGATCAATGGTCAAATTACAAATCGCAATTACCTCTATTAGCCAGTCTCAAAATACCGCGCTTTTGTTTTGCTTCGATTTTTACGTCTTGCGTTCTCCATGGTTTTTGCGATGCGTCTGAATCGGGATACGCCGCGGTAGTTTATGTTAAATTTACTGATGCGGTTGGCCAAGTTAATGTTCATTTACTTTGTGCCAGATCTAAGGTTGCGCCGCTTAAGCGAATCTCCGTTCCTCGCCTTGAACTATGTGCAGCGCTGTTGCTCGCCAAATTATTGGATTTTACCGTCAAAACTTATGAAAGTTTGATCACCTTTGACCATTGCTTTGGTTGGTCGGACTCGACAGTAACGCTCGCTTGGATCAACTCTTCTCCTCATCGTTGGAAAACTTTTGTGGCAAATCGTGTCACGCAGATCCAACAACTCGCACCTTCGGTTATTTGGCTCCATGTTCGTTCGGAAGACAACCCTGCAGATTGTGCATCTCGCGGTTTATCGCCTTCCGATTTACTCTCGTTTTCGCTTTGGTGGGCGGGGCCCAAATTTCTGCACAGTCTCGATTCCGAACTCGTCGCTTCATACAAACAAGGGGTCTTACCTGAGGATTCTCTCGAGGAGAAGAAAACAACGATGTTGACAGTCGCAGTCGCAAAAGATGAGTCGATTCCGTGGGACGACTTATTGAATCGTTTTTCTTCGTTGCGAAAGATTCAGGGTATTGTTGCCTATTGCCGTCGGTTTATAACAAACTGCAAATCAAAGATTCGTAATTCCGCTCCGCTGTCAGACCAAGAACTCGACCATTCCCTCAGAATCCTCGTAAGGCATGTACAACAAGATGTCTTTCGTGATCAAATCGCTTCGTTACATGTTGGTCCTAGAAATAATCCGTTCCGGAAATTATCTGCGTTTTTGGACGCAGCCGATGTTCTCAGGGTGGGCGGACGGATTCGCAACTCTTCGCTATCTTTTGATGCTAAACATCCGATGCTACTTCCTGCCTCTCATCGTTTGACTGAGATGGTGATTGAGCATTTCCACCTTCGTTACTTGCATCCCGGTTCCCAGACGCTTCACTGTCTTTTACGACAACAATTTTGGATTTTGTCTGCTAAACGCGTTATCTCTCGTATCGTCTCTAAATGCATTCGTTGCTGGCGTCTGAATCCTTCCGTAGTCCAACCCCCGATGGGCGACTTGCCGACTCTACGCTTGTCCCAACTAAAACCGTTTTCGTGCGTCGGTGTTGACTATGGCGGTCCTTTCAACGTTACCCTTGGAAGGAGTAGAGGGATAAAGAGCAAAAAGGCTTATATCTGCTTATTCGTTTGTTTCGCCACTAAGGCCTTGCATATTGAACTCGCGTCAGATTTGTCGTCCGATTGCTTTCTAGCCGCTTTTCGTCGTTTTATTGCGCGCCGTGGCCGTTGTTCGTATGTTTTTTCTGACTGCGGCACAAACTTTGTTGGAGCCAATAAGTTGATTGTGCAATTCATTCAGGATGCTGCTGTCAAGGAAGGTTTCGAATGGCATTTTAATCCTCCGTCTGCTCCTCATTTCGGAGGCTTGTGGGAAGCCGGAATTAAATCGGTCAAGACCCATTTGTATCGCGTTGTCGGCGATCAAGTCTTGACATTTGAAGAACTGTCCACGGTACTTATCCAGATCGAATCGCTGTTGAATTCGAGACCTCTTTGTCCATTGAGTAATGACCCGAACGATCTTTCGGTTTTGACTCCCGGCCATTTCTTGTCACTTGAGCCAATTTCTGCCGTGCCGGATCCAGATCTTACGCACCTCGCTCTAAATCGGTTAAGTCGGTGGCAGTTGCTTCAGCGTCTCCACCAAGATTTTTGGTCGCGTTGGCATTTAGAGTATCTGCATACGCTACAACAACGGAGTAAATGGACGATCCCTTCGACTCCGATTGAACCTGGCACGTTAGTATTGGTCAAGAACAATTTAGTTCCACCGAGGGATTGGAATCTGGCTCGTGTTGTCGCAACTCATCCGGGTCCAGATGGAATTGTTCGGGTTGTAACGGTAAAAACCGCTAATGGCGAACTGAAGCGCCCAGTGGTCAAGTTGTGCCCACTACCTAATCCTTCGATTGTTTAAAAACCGTTCCGCGTTTTTGGTGGGCGGTATGTTCTGTACGTTCGTTTTCGTTTTGTTTTAATTCATTTATTGTAAAAAGACAGAGAGACATAGATTTTTTGCTTTAACATTCTTAGTTTCGAGAAGCGGCGAATTTTGTGTTTTTGCACTGTTTTTGGCGTTCGAGCGTTCACGATCGTGGCCAGCGGAGCCGCTCTCCCGCTTCGACCGTTAACGTTCCGCAGTTCGCTTTTGCTATTCGAATACGCGCCGTATTACTCGCAACTCTTTTCGCTTTTTATGCATTTCGCTGTATTTTTCCTGCATTTGCTCATTCGCTTTTCCTTTTCCTTCGTTTTTCGCTTCGCTTTTCCTTCCTGCTTCGCTTTCGCATCCTGCTTCGCTTTTCATCTTTGTACCACCAGGACGAGGATTCATCATCATCATCATCAACCTCAACGACAACAGCAACCAAAGGTAAGTGCATTTTCACTGTTCGCCGTTTTACCTTTTTGCTTATTTGAATTTGGTGCGAAACCGATTGAACTTCGCATTAACAATTATTATTATTATTATTATTATTATTATTATTATTATTATTATTATTATTATTATTATTATTATTATTATTATTATTATTATTATTATTATTATTATTATTATTATTATTATTATTATTATTATTATTATTATTATTATTATTATTATTATTATTATTATTATTATTATTATTATTATTATTATTATTATTATTATTATTATTATTATTATTATTATTATTATTATTATTATTATTATTATTATTATTATTATTATGTTATTTTCTCGGTTATTCATATTCTATTTTTTTTATATAGTATATATTCCTGATATTTATGTATAATATCAGTTTCTAATGTTTAACGATCCTATCCTTTACTTGGCGTAAGCTGTTGGGTAGTGTAAATAAATAAATAAATAAATAAATAAATAAATAAATAAAAAGGAGCACTGCTGCAAAAAATACTTGCGCGCTCGAGCTAAGCCCAGCCCACACATGGGTGGAACATTTACTAGCATTTATTCTTATTTTAGGGATATTTTTTACCAGTGGCGTAACTTGCAATAATTTTCTTTTACACTAATGTGATTTTTTATTTAATTTATCATTTAAGAACAATCTAATACGTCATTATAAGTATAATTATGAATATTTTTTATTATGAAATTGATAACTATAGTATATTGTGTAACAAGTGCGGAAAATAGCTAATTTCTCACGAGCGTGAATTTGCCAGCACGAGCCGTAGACGAGTGCGCAAATCACACGAGTGAGAAATTAGCGTTTTTGCACGTGTTACACACTGTACTTTTTCTACGAACACATTTTTTTTATTAAACTTTATATTAATTTAACTGTTTATTTATTAACAAATTATCTAACAATATGAATTGTATTAATATGAATATGAATATTTATATAAATATTTATATAAACACTATTTCAATAACAAAAGTCAATTGTCAAAACAAAGTTCGTCTCGACTCTCAACGATTACACGACATGTACGCGCAATGCGCATGTGTAGTGTGGGGAATAATATCTCACGGCCATATCTCACGGTATGAGCAATTGCCTACTTTCTCATCTAGCAACTTATGCACAAAATGCTCAATTTCATAGTGGTCGTAGAAAAACTAAATTAACTCTTTTTGCCATTTATATTTATACGGTTGCCAGAAGCCCCTACAGACATGCATAACCAACTAGATTTATCATGATAAATATGATAAAAAAATCATCATTCTATTAATCCAGTGCGCAAAAAAAAAATTAACTCATTCATTTTAAATTATTTTATATTTTAATAAATATATTCATATAAAAATATACATAGTTTTGTGCATAGTTTGTAAAAATATACATAGTTTGTATTTTATTAAAATGTACATATATACAAAACAAACAATTTACAAATATACAAAACAGACAATTTACAACAATATGGTTATGGACTAGACGATGAAGAGTCGGAACTTTCATCGTTTAGTTCGGAGTTAAATTCGACTTCTTCGTCAGACGACCCAGTGTTTATCGTGATGACAAATCTTTCCAAGGCATCATCCAGTAATGGCTCTTTTCGTTTATATTCGGCTTCTATTTTGCAAAGATGGTTGTAAATAGCTGCCCATTCATCAGCGCCCATTCACCTTGCTAAAAGCTTCTCTGATCAATTGTTCTACATTCTTTAATGTAAAAGCGGAAGTATTCCGTGAAGCCACCCTCTGTTTTACAGCAGTCCATACTTTTTCAGTTGGGTTAAGTTCGGGATGATACGGCGGCAGGCGAAGCACACTATGACTATGCTTAGCCATCAACACATTCAATTTATAAATTGAAGCTTGACCTTTGTGTGGTTTGATGATGTTGTATAATTCTGGTTTCGTCAGTTTATCATCATGAACAATGTTTCTTTGTTTTAACCACTCTATCATATCCGACTTTCTTGTGGCAGTTGTGGATTCCATAATAGCCTTGGTGTTGTGGTACAAAGCATTATCTACAACCAAAACCGAATTTGGAGGTAAATTTGGGATAAGTTGAGTCCGAGCCCATTTTTCAAAATTTGTCCAATTCATGTCGTCATGGTAGTCTCCTGATTTTGAACCTACATAAAAAAAAAGAATGTGTAAGTAATTAGTGAATATTATACAATACATTTAATTTGTACATAACATAAATAATATATAATGTTAATTGAGAAAATTATATATACCTGACGTAAAAGCTAGAAGTCCATTAGGAACAAAACCCTTTTCGTTTCCGGCATGGACTATTATTAGACAAAGTCCTTTTGCCACGGGTTTTCTAAAACCGCGAACACTATCTTAACTCCAGGTGTGCGATTGGGTATGGGAAAAGTGAATGTATGTTTCATCGGTATAGAAAATCGGATTTCCCTTTTTCCGGAACGCGTTCTGTTCCAAATATTCTATGCGCTTCAGGCGTATAGAATGCGATTCTATTAGAAACTTTCGGGAATCCTGCGTTTTCCGCCATCTAATAAAAATTAGTTTGATTAATAATAAGTATAATAATAATTTGAACCAAACATACCGAAATCCCAATTCTTTCAACAATTTATTGAAAGTAGTTCTGCCACCATGAAATGGAAATTCCAGTTCCTCCAACTTTTTTAAAATATTTCGGGTAGTTGGTAGTGTTTTTTGGATGACGTGGAAGTTGTACACGATCTCCCTAATTGCTTGTTTTTGGCCATCAATCAAATTGGATTTTGTTGAGGCCCTTTTTCTTTTTTTACGAGGCGATTTAAATCCTGGTGCTTTTCCAGATTCAATTTCATTCCTTTCTTTCGGAAAGGAATGACGGAAATTCCTGTTGCTGCAATAGCTCTTTTTCGGTAGTTGCTGATGGGTATTTCAGGCTCCCTCCCAGTACACTTGAAACGATCAGCTTTAACCTTCATAAATTTGGTAACGTTTGCAACAATTTCCCTGGCTTGGCTATGAAGAATTAGTTCTTTTTGTCCAAATGTTGAAGTACTTAACATATGTTGAACACCCCTACAATTTTTTAAAATTTAAAAATGTACTTGGTCCAAACCAAGTTTGGTTTCTGCACATCCCCACCGGGGTCCCCTTTACATTCTGGTCCCCTTTACATTCGGGCTCTATCAGAAGATGCTTTTGTCGACTTTTTTCGTGATCGCGTTGATGTAAACGCCATGGTCGATCTTTGCAACGTCCGCATCCTCTAGACCTTTTTCCGCAGGTGACCTCGACAGGGCATCCGGCACATTAAATTTGTTGCCGGCGATGTGCGAAATTGTGTAGTTAAATTTAAGTCTCGTTCGGAATCTTTGAAGACGGTTGAAAAGTTGTTTTAATTATTTTGTAGCCAAAATCACGACCAGCGTTTTGCGATTATTCTGGATGTCGAACGTGGAACCTATTAGAAATTGCTCCAGGCGTTCACATGCCCATGTGATCGCCAACATCTTTTTCTTTAACTTGGGCGTACCTTCGCTCTGTTGCACTTAAAGTTTTGAAACAATAATAGACTAATCGTTATTCGTGTCAAAGCGCGCAAGCATCCGCGACGATGTGATGCTTTTTTTAATAAATCATAGTCACTTTGGTAATTTGCCGTCATCACGAACTGTCTATCGTTTCGAGTTAATTCGCGTAATGAGTTTATTTTGGTTGAAAGGTATTTGTTAAATCTTCTGGTGTAATTAACCACTCCGAGAAATATTTGAATGTCTTTCGCAAACGTAGGTTCCGAATACTTTACAATCGCTTCGATATTTTTCAAGTCGAATTTAATACCTTTAATATTAATTACATAACCGATAGAAGTTGTTTCATTGGTTTTAAATAAACATTTTTCTTTGTTTAAAGTTAATCCATTTTTTTGTAAGAGTGGGTTAAGTGTTTCGTCGTGTTCATTTTTGGTTTTTTCCTTTATTTAAATGTCATCCGCATGCACATGCACATTATGTGCAACCAATATTTATTGATCACACCATATACTGTTTTTGAAACACATCTGGACCGGATAAAATTCCGAATAGTAGCCGTTTATGCATGTATCGACCAAAAGGTTTCTAAAATGCCGTAAATTTTCTCAATTCTTTTGCAAGGCTCAATTGCCAGAATCCGTTTGAAAAGTCCAACTTTGAAAAATATTTACCTTCTTGTAGATTGCCCAAAGCTCCGTTCACCGATGGTAGTTGAAATATGTCGCGTTAACACTTTTATTTAATTGCTTAAGATCGGTGCACACCCGCACTCTACCATTTTTCATCGGTGCTATTACCATTGGCGTACACCACTCCATTGGTTCTTCGATTTTCTCCACGATCTATTCTCTTATTATTCGTTGTAACTCTCCTTCTACTGATTTTAGCAAAGGTAAAGGTACTCTTTGCGGTGCTACAACGAGGTATAAGGCTCGTTGTTTTCTTCTATTTGAAATTTATACTCATAGTCCTTGAAATTCCCAATTCCTGAACATAGTTTCGGTAATTACTAGTTACATCGCTTACCGCTTGTTTCACTTGATTTAATTGTTTTTGTACTTTAATTTTCCGTCGCAATATTCTACTATATTCAAGTGAGTTAGTACTGGTTTACCAAGTAAGTTGGTCTGGGTGTCCGCTACAAAGCGGTTTATTTTGACGAATTTTGACAAATTTTTTATTCCACTCATTAGGTATTTTAATTTTTTACAGTACTTTTAAACCTTTCTCACCGGGTCCTCTTAAGTATAGCCTTGTTTCATTTAATTTGGAAATTGTTTTTGCAATCAGCAGCAATTTTTCGTATTTTTTTTTATAAAATTGATTCGTCAGCTCCAGATGCTCGATTTTGAATTTAATTTCTCTTGCCGCAGTTTTAAATACGATTTTCTACGGGTTTTCACCATTTATTTGGTTTACATTTATCACTCTGCCGACTTCAAGTGATGATGGTGCGTCTTCTTCGCTTAATGACGATTTTCCTTTATTTGACGTACCCGTTTTTTACGGCACTGCCTGACAAAATATCCTTGTCTACCGCACTGTCCACACTCATGATCTTTTGTCGGACAATAATTTTTATTGAGCTATTTTTCACCACCGCACTTGAAGCATTTAACTTTTTCTAGTAAAACAGTGTATAGTTTTGGTCACTTCATCCTTTTCTTTCGGTTTTCTCTGCTTGAATATTCTGTTGGTATTTTTAGCTTTATTTCTCAACTTTCGATTTTCGCTTTTAACTCGCTCGGTTTAAGTTATTTTCTCTATTTCTTTATCCAACGTCAGCGCTTCATCCAGTTCTAAGGGCTTTGATAGGTATCGATTGCGTATGCCAACTACTAGTCAGTCTCTTACTAACTCTTCCTCGAGTCCTTGGTAATTGCACTTTTTCGGCAGGTTTATTAATTCGCTGATGTATGTTTGGGGGGTTTCGCCGTAATTGAACACTGTTTTTGTACTAAATTCGTGCCTTTTGTTGCGATTTAAAAAATAACGTCACCTGTTATTTGTGACATTTTTTTATTGTTTTATGATACAAGCTACTCTCGAGCTGGAAGTGTAATGAATATTTAGCTATCCCTGCTACTAGTGGGTGGCTTAAACAATAAAGTCCGTATAACATTTTAACATAAAGCGCAAATATAGAGTGCGTCGACAGGCCCCCGCACGAAAGCTATGAATTTAAATAAATAACTAAAGTGAATACACTGAGTTTATCAATATACTAAATTTATATAAACAAGGAAATGGAAATGTTAGGCATGCATTCGAAAAATTTGTTCACGAATGTAGGATGCGCGCACACACGCACAAACAAAATTTTAATCAGTAGCGAGAATCTGGCAAAGTTTGGACATAGCCCGATGAACAGTTCCGGTGGTGGTCTTTACCGTGGCTACACGGCTGATTCCATCTCTTCCTGGATGTAGTTGTAATATTCGGCCCAAGTTTCCATAACAACGGGGGCTGATTGCCCATTTTGATAGCCACTATGTCTCCTTGGCGCACAGAACCCGTGCTACTGTGCCATTTATAACGCATTTGGAGTTTGGATAGGTACTCCTTGTGCCACCTAGCCCAAAAATGTCTTTGAAGTTGCTAAATCTTTTGATATTGATTCAGACAAGCAACCGGAGCCGGAGTTAGATCCGGCCCGAAGGATCAATGTTTTTGTTGTAAATTCGTGCCTTTTGTTGCGGCTATTCAAAAAATAACGTCACTTTTTATTTGTAACATTTCTTTATTGTTTTATGATACACGCTACTCTCGGGTTAGAAGCGTAAGCTTATTTAATTTAACCAATGATCCTATAAACGATAATCATTTTTTTTATAAAGCGCTCATCCCATGTAATCTTTTCCAACCACAGTGGCTGAAGTAATATTTTTTCGATATCTACGCAAAGGCTCAACAGTCCTAGAAAATTTGCAAAATGTCAAATAACATAGTGCGTTTATTTATCTTAACTTGTGAGGAGGCTTTGATTGAATATAAAAATGCATCTTTTATAAAGGACGAAGCTAAAGCTAATGTTTTTGTTTGTTTTTTGGAGCCAATAATGAGTATATTTGGGTGTACATCTGAATCATTAAAACTTGACAAGATGTTGGCGCGTTTCAGACTAATTTTCGTAATTTGAAACAACCAGCATCTAAAGTTCGTGGAAACTTTTCTCAAATTTTTTGCGCGATTCAATAGAATTGGCGCCTGTTAAAAATATCCATTCACATAAAAGTCTTCAAGAATTATTTTCGATATTAAAGGCGGCTCAGTCTTTGACATCTATGCCAGTTTGAGCCAGACAACGAATTGCCAAAAATGAAGCGGCTGCAGTCCCATAGGTGGCCGTATTTAATTCAAGTACTTGAAGAGGATCTGATGGCTGTTGACGTCAAATAATGCGCTGAAGAGAGCGTTGGATAGGTTCAATTAGGACTTGCCAATATATTTTGATGGCATCTGCAGATATTGCTATAGCGTGTTTTTGAAAGCGCAATAATATCGAAAATAAATCAAATTGAATAGTGGGTCCAACCATTAAAATATCATTGAATGAAATACCACTATTTGTAGCTGCAGAAGCGTCAAAGACAACACGAAGAGCCGTAGTAGTTGAGGATTCCTTTAATACGCCATGGTGAGGGAGATAGTATAAGTTTTCTGTTGACTCTGACTTTACTAACGACATGTGACCTAGCTCTTGGTATTCATTAATGAAGGCAACATATCCGGACCGCAAAGCCGGGTTAGCTGCCAATTTTCTTTCCAAATTCAAAAATCGCTTTCTTGCATTATCATATGAATACCCCAAGTTACCAATTGGTTCCTTAAGAGGAATGGTAACAATAAATCGACCATCAAAATCTCGTTTACGCGATTTTAAAAAGTGCTGCTCGCATTCGCGTTCTTGCTTGGAATAAATCTTGGTTTCGAAGACCTTCTAGATTATCCCAGATTTCCCGCAGTTGATCAGAAAAATGTCTAAAGTTAAAAGATTGCAAGAAAGCGACCTTTGAGGAAAACCGAACTAAATGCCCCCACCGACAATCCAACCCAACTTTGTGAGCTGTAATATAGGATAGCCAGAATCCAACGAATACTGATCTTTACATAAAACTTTCCAGAAAGGAATGGCTCCTAATAAAATATTTATTTTAGCCGGAGTATTAAAATTTGCATCAGCACGCTTTTGGTTTGTAGGCTCCAATTAGTGATGTCAATAATGCTATTACGTATTTTATTTGTTATTTGAGGTATAACCAAGTAACGTCTCTCTCTCGATTTGATTTATAGTATCATTGCATCTAGAATTTCTACATGCGGTAGCCCCGCTAATTCCACTGATTTGGAGATTCACTGAGGACTGTTCATATTTCAATTGATTGAACAATTCGGTGGTAATAAAACTGGACATGCCAGAGTCTAGCATGGTATGAATTTCCAAAGTTATCGAAGATGTGTAGTAATGAGGTAGATATTAGTACCCTGACCTCGCTATAAGCTGCGATGGTAAAATTAATATTATTTTCCGAGGCTACCACGGTAGTCATTGCGGTGGTTCTATTGGTTGGAGAAGGGTCAGGAGAGGCTAGGCTGTTCTCAATATGCAACAATGTGTGATGATGCGATTTCCATTTATGGCAAGTAAATTTGGATTTACAAGCACCTGTAAAATGACCCTTGCCTAGATAATTGAAACAATCCTCACCAATTGCAAAGGTTACCAATTGCATTTGTGTTCAAAATTTAGAGCTCTAGCAGCAAGAGCGCATCAAAATAAAGCCAGTGAACCTTTATTTCGACGCGCTTTTGCTCATAAAGCTCTAAATTTTGGACACAAATGCAATTTGTAATCTTCGTCGTCCTCAGGACAAGTAATTTTTACTGGAAGTTTTTTGAGTCGTATTGCCTTTCAGCAACAAAATTCGGATTTAGAAGAATTTCAACTTTACTAGTTCGATAAAGAAAGCTTGAGTGTAATTCGGTAAGACAATCAAATTCATGTTTTAAATGGTACTCTGAGTAACTAAAAAGAAGGGTATTATTTCGACAAGAAACTTAGATATGCTATTGTCGCTGTCAAAAAATGAAAAGAAGTTAACAAGAACGCTATTTAATACATTTAATAATACTTAATTAATGATAAATATTAACATTACAATTATTGTATACTACAGTTTGCGTTCCTTGTCCAGTACTCGCACTAGCAGAATTGTGAACAGCAGTGCTACAAATTGTTAGCTTAGATTATGAATTACAAATGTATTTGTCACTTTGACTATTATTATTATTTTTTTTTTGTAGTTGATGCATAAGCGTTTTTTCAATTTAAAAAAGAACAGTCGAACAAATCGAGTTCAGTATTGTTCGCAATTCGAGAGATGCGATGCATTGCATTATTTGAGCTAAAATTGGTCTTGTAAAATCGAATGTTAAAAGTGGCGCTGTACCGGCGCTAGCCGGTACATTGATGCACACAAGTTCAAGTAAGTCAGAACATTCAACTACATTGTTAATGATTTTATACATTAACAAAATATCACTATTATTATAGTTTTATGTAAAGGTCAGTATTC